>CP092865.1:92967297-93149169 GCA_030710605.1 Cordylochernes scorpioides
TAAAAACAAAAAAAAAAAACTTATTTGGAAAACCGTGTAAAAGCGGAAACGTGTAAAACAAGTACCGTGTAAATCGGGGGATAGGTGTATTTAAAAAATATATTTTTTTAATTTTTATTCATTGATAATTCTAATTTCGTTATCATCGTTTTTAGAATAACTTTCAGTTTTGTTGTACAGTTTTGTTGTAAATATGTGTAGTTAACATATCTATCCTTTTAAATCACTAATATAGGATTAACATCATAAATTCTATATAATGTGAAAATAACTAATGTGTAATATTTCCTCAAGTAATTGAAAATAAAAGCTACTTGATGGTAAATAATTATATTTTTCTTATCACGACTGCACCTTCAACCCTTTATCTTATCGATCCTTTGTCTTATCAACCCTTTATGTAACAACAAACAAAATTATTCATAACATATATTTTGTTTGTGAAAAAATAGTACAAATGTGATATTGTACTGGGATAAGGTGCATAAATTAAGAAAAAGGCATCTGATTAATCAAGAATGGGTATTTGGCCAATTCTGGAATAATTAAAAATCAACGAGAATAGTTGATATTTATTCCGATAGATGGCGCAAGCAATATATATCGTTTATTCAATCAAAAAGTACATTGTAAAGATAGAGGTTGCCTGGGTGGAATTAATAGTTCTTACAATTAAAGATACTTCGGCTCAGTAAATATTTTTATTACCTCGATGTTTCGACAAAAATTGTTTGTCCTTGTCAGGAGCAAACAAAAATTAAAACATTTGACAAGGTGTTAAAATTATTCTTAGCAGCCTTAGAATAAATTTAACGCTTTGCCAAATTTTGTAATTTTTATTCTCTCCTGACGGATTTTTGTCGAATTGTTGAGTTAATAAAAAGATTTACTGGCCGAGTTATCTTTAATTGTAAGAAAAATAGAAGTAGATGTTGCCAAAGGTCATGCCGATTGTATTAAGTCTGAGAATAGATTTTATAATGTCATCTAATAGAAAGAGAGAGATTTCTTCTTAATTTTTATGTCTTTTATAGGTTCCTTTTATATTACACTCATGGACAAAACTTAAGGAAGTTGTACCTTTTAGCATGTATATCGGGATTCAGACAATACACTCATGGACAAAACTTAAGGAAGTTGTACCTTTTAGCATGTATATCGGGATTCAGACAATACACTCATGGACAAAACTTAAGGAAGTTGTACCTTTTAGCATGTATATCGGGATTCAGACAATACACTCATGGACAAAACTTGAGAATGTTGTACCTTTCAGCATGTATATCAGGATTCAGACAATACACTCATGGACAAAACTTGAGAATGTTGTACCTTTCAGCATGTATATCAGGATTCAGACAATACACTCATGGACAAAACTTGAGAATGTTGTACCTTTCAGCATGTATATCAGGATTCAGACAATACACTCATGGACAAAACTTGAGAATGTTGTACCTTTCAGCATGTATATCAGGATTCAGACAATACACTCATGGACAAAACTAAAGGAAGTTGTACCTTTTAGCATGTATATCGGGATTCAGACAATACACTCATGGACAAAACTTGAGAATGTTGTACCTTTCAGCATGTATATCAGGATTCAGACAATACACTCATGGACAAAACTTGAGAATGTTGTACCTTTCAGCATGTATATCAGGATTCAGACAATACACTCATGGACAAAACTTGAGAATGTTGTACCTTTCAGCATGTATATCAGGATTCAGACAATACACTCATGGACAAAACTTGAGAATGTTGTACCTTTCAGCATGTATATCAGGATTCAGACAATACACTCATGGACAAAACTAAAGGAAGTTGTACCTTTTAGTATGTATATCGGGATTCAGACAATACACTCATGGACAAAACTTAGAAAGGTTGTACCTCTTAGCATGTATATCGGGATTCAGACAATAACCGTGAAAGATATTACAGTGACCTTTATTGTGAAGACACACAAGATAACCAAGTGTGAACAATATTGCCCCTGTCTCCTTCTGAAAAAATAATGGATGACCAGCTATACAAAGACTTTCACTTCCTTAAATTTTGTCAATGTGTATATTTTATATTATTTATTCCGATTTTTAAATATTATCGTTATTCTCTTTCCATCATTGAAAACATGTTCTCTTTTAAATCCCCGAATTTAACATCTGTTTTCTTTTTCTCCATACTAATTACACTTAATTCTTTGAGCCATTCTAGTATTTATGATACTTCATTTGTGAGAAAAATGAACATAACATCAGATACAATTTAAATTTTAAAAATATATAAATACCTCATTTGTATTGTCCAAAACACCATTGTGGCATCACTATATCAAGCAATAAAAATTAAAAAAAGTATATTCTGACCTCTCACATGAGCTTTTCTAGATGGCAGAGTGCCATCTTGTGGAGAAAAAATAAACTAAACGTTGATTTAACCTGTTCCCTTATATTTGGCCAACCCAATTTCTTGATAAATCAAGAAAGGTCAACCACGAACGCGTTTCGAGCTGTTGGCCCTAGTATATCGCTAATTTTAACTCTTTAAAATTTTGTTTATGATAATATTAATTTTATTATGATGCATTTGCGCGCCATCTGTTATGAAAATTGGAAACTATTATAGACGCGTATGATTCTTTTAAAAATTAAACAATTTCTACTGTCCTTACTGCGATGGACCGCTGGGAGTTTCATCAATGATGAGCAAGACCCTCCCATTAATTTTTCCATCGCAATAAAGGCAGTAGAAATTGTTTAAATATTAATTTTGTGAGAATAAAAAAAGTACAAAAAATTGTTCTAGGATCAGGTGGATCAATTAGAATAAAGGCATCTTCTAATCATGTAATTAATCAATCAACGGTTATAAACACCTTGGCTGGATTAATTAAGAAAATTGGTATTTGACCAATTCTTGAATATATTAACAAGGTGTCTAAAATAGTCTTCAATATGTTACATAGATACCAGCTGTACTCCCAGGTGTTAAAGAAATCAGTACAGTACGGTCTTGTCTCGCCTGTAGAACAGGTAAGGATAAAGTACTCGGTGTCAATTATAGATACTGTCTGGAAGCTTAATACTACACTCATGGACAAAACTTAAGGAAGATGTACCTTTTAGCATGTATATCGGGATTCAGACAATACACTCATGGACAAAACTTAAGGAAGATGTCCCTTTTAGCATGTATATCGGGATTCAGACAATACACTCATGGACAAAACTTAAGGAAGATGTCCCTTTTAGCATGTATATCGGGATTCAGACAATACACTCAAGAACAAAACCTAAGGAAGTTGTACCTTTTAGCATGTATATCAGGATTCAGGCAATAACTCTGAAAGATATTACAGTGTGTGATCTTTATTGAAGACACACGAGATAACAAAGTTTGAACAAAATTGCCTATGTCTCCTTCAAAAAAAAAAAACAGACAACCAAAGACTTTCCACTTAAGTTTTGTCTATGAGTGTAGATATCCAGGCTGAGCGCGTATATTTGCAGACATCTCTTGTAAGAAATAGTTGATGTTTATTTCAAAATTAAGCCTGCTTAACAGCAAATATTGATTGAATGTACTACCATTAAAAAAAGGAAATTTATTTTGAGAAATCTTTGTAGTTTTTAAACGCTTTCCACAATTTTACCTTGTAAGATAAATAGCAATTATTTTATCATTTAGCTTTAATAAGATTCAGTATTGTGACTGTCACTTTAGTTCGGTTCGTTCATTATATAATTTTGCTTAGCTTAATGAAATATGAATAGATGTCCATAAAAATTTTTAATAGCAAATTATTTATTTTTAACTTGTTTATATATATTTAAGTAATGTACATTCATGAGAAAAAATTAAGTAAATGGAAAGTCTCGATGTTGCTGGTTGTCTATTTTTTTTTCAAAGGAGCTAGAGGCAATTTTGTTTAGACTTAGTTATCTCATGTGTCTTCAATAAAGGTTACTATAATATCTTTCAGAGTTATTGTCTGAATCCCGATATACATGCTAAAAGGTACAACTTCCTTAAGTTTTGTCCACGAGTGAATTGTCTGAATCCCGATATACATGCTGAAAGGTACAACTTCCTTAAGTTCTGTCTATGAGTGTATTGTCTGAATCCTGATATACATGAAAAAAGGTTACACTTCCTTAAGTTTTGTCCATGAGTGTATTGTCTGAATCCCGATATACATGCTGAAAGTACAACTTCCTTAAGTTTTGTCTATGAGTGTATTGTCTGAATCCTGAAATACATGAAAAAATGTTACACTTCCTTAAGTTTTGTTCATGAGTGTATTGTCTGAATCCCGAAATACATGCTAAAAGGTACAACTTCCTTAAGACTTGTCCATGAGTGTATTGTCTGAATCCCGATATACATGCTAAAAGGTACAACTTCCTTAAGTCTTGTCCATGAGTGTATTGTCCGAATCCCGATATACATGCTAAAAGGTACAACTTCCATAAGTTTTGTCCATGAGTGTATTGTCTGAATCTCGATATACATGCTAAAAAGGTACAACTTTCTCAAGTTTTGTCCATGAGTGTATTGTCTGAATCCCGATATACATGCTAAAAGGTACAACTTCCTTAAGTTTTGTCCATATGTGTAGTTAATGTGTCGAATAACCAGTAGATATATTAGCTAGGAAAATATCTTTAAGGTCTGTTGTGATGCGTGTTTGTAATCAAATTTTGATGTTTTAGATCTTTCATTAGATGGATTCCTTAAAGAAGTTGCCCTTATGTCTGGGAATGTTGGCAATCTTCTGCCTTGTTATTCAAGCCATGGAAATAAACTCGGGTAATTTTTCAATTTATAATTTCTACTCTGTTAATGAATAGAGAGCCAAGAAGCAACTTTTCTTTTTAAACAAAAGCTGTTTGATTCGGAATTCAATCCTGAGCCTTGGTTTAACAAATTAGACAGTATTAAAATTACAAATATATTCTCACAATGAGTATCTTTTTTATTTAAAAAACCCTAGCCTTCAAGCGTTAATCGCCTCCCAACGGGCCCACTACAATATCGACCCTATCCCACCAGAAACCTCCACAAAAATTTTACTCTTGATGGCTAGCGTTTTTTAAATAAAAAAGATACTCATTGTGAGAATATATTTGTTAATTTTAATACTTTTTTTTACAATTTTATCATGTATAGAAATTAGATAGTATACGCATTCACCCCACAAACTTTATTATCATAACTCGATTTGTTGAAAATAAGAATAAAATCAAACAAATATTTGATTTTCCACAAACTAGAGATACACACACACTCTATGCTAAAAAATATATATATATATATCCTTACAGAAAAAAAAAGATATGTTTCATATATTAGAAGATATCTTCAATTTCAAAATAATATCTATACATAACGCTCTGAAGGATTCTCTCTTTTGAGAATAAGAAATATAGATGAAATACTCATTTCTGCGGATCGCTATAAGCAAGGTACTCCTAAGTATATTAATATGATAAGTTATGTTTGGTTATTATAGGTAAGGTTAATTTATAAATGTAACTATATATACAGGATATATAAGAAAAACCAATCCAATACAATAGTAGAGCGGTCTGGAGATTAATTTGGTGAAATCGCTGAGAGGTTTCACCACTCCAGCTCTCTCATTCAATAACTTTCATCATTCCACACACCGTAAAGTCTGTAGAGATAATATTTGTTATGTGAAAATAAACACATGAACAAAAATAATTATTACAAATTCTATAAATTTGATTGTTTTAATTGTTAAAAAAAAGAGTGTTTTAAAATTCATTTTACCAATGTGTGTCTAATGTGATTTGTGTTTCTAGATGACGTTCTTGATGCCCCCCAGTTTAGAAAAGGAGAAATCCTGTAAGTAAACGGATATATTGATAATATTATAGATATTAAAATAAAAAAGTAACCAGTCTTGTGTATTGGAACAGTGAAAATAGGATAGTTGAAGGTGTTAAAATGCTTAAAGAGTGAATTATAAGATAAGTAGGATGCTTAAAAATATTTTATTTTTGAGAGTCTTGATATTTAAGGATGATGGATGCTTGGGACGATTGAATTCTTTAAAGCATTTAGACGCTTTAAAAGGTTAGATCATTGAGAGATTTGGATGTTTAAAAAGGTTTAATGTTTAAGGAAATTGGGTGCGCAAAGGAGTTAGATGCATAAGAAAAATAAATGTTTGAAGGATATTAATACTTATAGGGACCTAAAGGTATAATGTAATATGTTCTTTAACTATAATTATTTCATAATTGTAAGGCAGAATTTGTACAGGCACTATATCAATAAAACGAACAATAGTGAAATTTGATAATGTGACTTGAACTGAGCGAAACATAATAATGCTGTATCAAATAAGCAGATATAGATAAAACTTGAGGAAGTCTTTCTTGTCACCTGTGGTCTGTTTTTTAACTTTTATTTTTGAAGGAGACAGAGGCAATTTCGTTCACACTTGGTTATCTCGTGTGTCTTCAAAAAGGTAACTGTAATATCTTTCAGAGTTATTGTCTGAATCCCGATCTACATTCTAAAAGGTACAACTTCCTTAAGTTTTGTCTATGAGTGTATTGTCTGAATCCCGATCTACATTCTAAAAGGTACAACTTCCTTAAGTTTTGTCCATGAGTGTATTGTCTGAATCCTGATATACATTCTAAAAGGTAAAACCTCCTTAAGTTTTGTCCATGAGTGTATTATCTGAATCTTGATATACATTCTAAAAGGTACAACTTCCTCAAGTTTTGTCCATGAGTGTATTGTCTGAATCCCGATATATATGCTAAAAGGTACAACTTCCTTAAGTTTTGTCCATGAGTGTATTGTCTGAATCCCGATATACATGCTAAATGGTACAACTTCCTTAAGTTTTGTACATGAGTGTATTGTCTGAATCCCGATATATATGCTAAAAGGTACAACTTCCTTAAGTTTTGTCCATGAGTGTATTGTCTGAATCCCGATATACATGCTAAATGGTACAACTTCCTTAAGTTTTGTACATGAGTGTATTGTCTGAATCCCGATATACATGCTAAATGGTACAACTTCCTTAAGTTTTGTACATGAGTGTATATCTTATATACCTTACGAGTATTTTACAAATTCAACAATAATATTTTGTGCTATGTAATATTGAATATAAAATACAAATCTTCAGAAAGACATGTAATTCAAAATTCTATGATGGTTGCAGCCAGAACAAAGGAGAGTCCAAAGAGATATGGCTGAAGAGAAAAGCTTGTGAAGAATCCTGTGTAGCCCCAAACAAGCGCTGCAAATGCCAAATGAATCATGGTCTCATGTCCTTGAACCCGCCAAAAATCAATTGTGCTTGTGTAGCCACCATGGGATTGTGAAGAAGCAAAATTAAATCTATTGATATGTATTTTAGTTTTACATATTCCACACCTCCATAAATTTATTAAATAACTTTAGATAAGGCCTTTGTCTTAGTATGAAAAAATCTAATTTGTTTTATCAAACTAACTATTACAACAGAAGTTTTAAAATATAGTTAGGTTCAGTCCTTTTCTCTCCATAGTACCATGATATCAGGGTAGTTTTCTGACCCCAGCTCTAACATCAAGAAGTATCTATAGATACATCTGGGTAGAGTCCTCCTCCATAGTACCATGAGATCGGGATAGTTTCCTGACCCCAGCTCTAACATCAAGAAGTATCTATAGATACATCTGGGTAGAGTCCTCCTCCATAGTACCATGAGATTGGGGTAGTTTCCTGACCCCAGCTCTAACATCAAGAAGTATCTATAGATACATCTGGGTAGAGTCCTCCTCCACAGTACCATGAGATCGGTGTTGTTTCCTGACCCCAGCTCTAACATCAAGAAGTATCTATAGATACATCTGGGTAGAGTCCTCCTCCATAGTACCATGATATCAGGGTAGTTTTCTGACCCCAGCTCTAACATCAAGAAGTATCTATAGATACATCTGGGTAGAGTCCTCCTCCATAGTACCATGATATCAGGGTAGTTTTCTGACCCCAGCTCTAACATCAAGAAGTATCTATAGATACATCTGGGTAGAGTCCTCCTCCATAGTACCATGATATCAGGGTAGTTTTCTGACCCCAGCTCTAACATCAAGAAGTATCTATAGATACATCTAGGTAGAGTCCTCCTCCATAGTACCATGATATCAGGGTAGTTTTCTGACCCCAGCTCTAACATCAAGAAGTATCTATAGATACATCTGGGTAGAGTCCTCCTCCATAGTACCATGAGATGGGGGTTTTTCCTGACCTCAGCTCTAACATCAGGAAGTATCAATGTTTCCATGTCGTCCCGTTTTCGAGAGTTATGCTTGTTAAGTAAGGCCATTCAAATGTTTGGGGGTGTGTGAATGTTTGCTTAAAATCCTTTAGCCAACAAACAGAAATCTTTTAAAAATGACATAAAATATCCGAAATATTCAGACAATACACTCATGGACAAAAGTTAACGAAGTTATACCTTTCGGCATGTATATCGAGAATCAGACAATACACTCATGGACAACACTTAAGGAAGTTGTACCTTTTAGCATGTATAGTATATCGGGATTCAGACAATAACTCTGAAAAAATTACAGTGACATTTATTGAAGATACATGGGATAACCAAGTTTGAATAAAATTGCCTCTTTAAAAAACAGACGACCGGCGACTTCAAAGATGTACAGATTCCTTAAGTTTTGTCCATGAGTCTGAATGATGATTTGGTTTATGTTACAAACATTACAAGGTTGCCCTAAAAGTTCGTAAACATTTGCAAAAAATTGAAATACCAATATTATTCGCCGTTATATATAATGTCTTTGTATTATGTATAAAGTAATTGTATTATGTATTATATTATTATGTATTCGCCATAATAATATTATTCGCCAAGTAATAAGAAAACAACGTTTTAAGAAAAACACGAACTTTTGAGATAACCTTATAAAATATGTTTTCATATCAACCAAATATATTCCTATTATCATAAAGACCACAAACCGTGGACCACTTCACCTGCCCAACCTTCCATAGATACCTGACGGCCACCCTCCTAGAGATCACCAACCTAAGTCCATAGAAAATTTCTTAAGACATAAATCTGCACACCTCAGGACCTCCACTGACATCGTGAATAAAACCAAGAAGATGTCAGAAGGACAGCCTGGGTGACTTCTGTACATGGCTCCAGGAACCTACTGGGTTAACTAAATAAATACATATCTTATATGTAAATAAGTCTCCAACTCAGTAATTGGACTTCCACTGACATTGTAACTAAACCCAAGAAGATGTCAGAAGGACAGCCTGGGTGACTTCTGTACATGGCTCCAGGAACCTACTGGGTTAACTAAATAAATACATATCTTATATGTAAATAAGTCTCCAACTCAGTAATTGGACTTCCACTGACATTGTAACTAAACCCAAGAAGATGTCAGAAGGACAGCCTGGGTGACTTCTGTACATGGCTCCAGGAACCTACTGGGTTAACTAAATAAATACATATCTTATATGTAAATAAGTCTCCAACTCAGTAATTGGACTTCCACTGACATTGTAACTAAACCCAAGAAGATGTCAGAAGGACAGCCTGGGTGACTTCTGTACATGGCTCCAGGAACCTACTGGGTTAACTAAATAAATACATATCTTATATGTAAATAAGTCTCCAACTCAGTAATTGGACTTCCACTGACATTGTAACTAAACCCAAGAAGATGTCAGAAGGACAGCCTGGGTGACTTCTGTACATGGCTCCAGGAACCTACTGGGTTAACTAAATAAATACATATCTTATATGTAAATAAGTCTCCAACTCAGTAATTGGACTTCCACTGATATTGTAACTAAACCCAAGAAGATGTCAGAAGGACAGCCCAGGTAGTTGGTAACTTCTGTACATGGCTACAGGAACCTACTAGGCAAATAACTGGATAATACCAAAACACTTTAACAAAAAACACCGTTAGAGTATATAATCTATGATCCAGATACAACAATATATGGAATATATTTAGATATATGCTTTGAAATATAATATATTCAAAAAGATGTTTTAAAGGTGTTATACCTTTCAACAATTCCTATTGTTGTATTGTTTATTCCCCAAGTCATTCTTGTAATACCATATGTGAGAATTTCCATTCAATACCGCCTACATAGTCATCGTATTATGTAAAAACACATTTTTTACTGAATAAATGGGTAATATGCCCAATATGTAAATGCAGTTGGAATTGATTTAAAATCTGAGAAATATTTGTATCTTTAAAACGCTTTCAACAATTTTATTTTGAAACATATAGTAGGAATTTACTAGGTATGAAGGTATTCGTCTGGTAATTTAAAATGTTATCAACTAGAGTCTAGGTTTATAATTCTTTTAAAAGTCGAAATTAAATCCCCGAAACGTTTAGACAATACATTCATGGACAAAACTTAAGGAAGTTGTACCTTTTAGCATGTATATCGAGTTTCAGACAATACATTCATTGACAAAACTTAAGGAAGTTGTACCTTTTAGCATGTATATCGGGATTCAGACAATACACTCATGGAGACAAAACTTAAGGAAGTTGTACCTTTTAGCATGTGTATATCGGGATTCAGACAATACACTCATGGACAAAACTTAAGAAAGTTGTACCTTTTAGCATGTATATCTGGATTCAGACAATACACTCATGGAGACAAAACTTAAGGAAGTTGTACCTTTTAGCATGTATATTGGGATTCAGACAATACACTCATGGACAAAACTTATGAAGGTTGTACCTTTTAGCATGTATATTGGGATTCAGACAATACACTCATGGAGACAAAACTTAAGGAAGCTGTACCTTTTAGCATGTATATCGGGATTGAGACAAATACACTCATGGACAAAACCTAAGGAAGTTGTACCTTTTAGCATGTATTTCAGGATTGAGACAATAACTCTGAAAGATATTACAGTGACTTTTATTGAAGACACACGATATAACTAAGTGTGAACAGCCTCTGTCTCCTGCAGAAAAAAAAACAGACAGAAAACAGTGGAAATCAAAATATGAAACTTTCTTAATTTTTTTCCATAGGTGTATTTATAAAATTAATTGACAGCATGGAATTAATCATGGAGGAACTGTATTGAGTTTGAGTGATAATATTACATAATATATGTTATATAATGTTACATGTAGAAAATGTATCTCATAGAGATATGTAAATAAAGATGGCCCGTGTGGATGCATAATAAGAGTAGAGGAAAGGGAAAGTTAGCTCAGATTAGGCCGAGTTGACCATATTTCCTTTCTTCTATAAATGAATGTTTCGGGAAACTGAGGATCACGGCCCTTTTTCTCCTTAACTTGGAGCAGTGGCCACCCAGACCTTTCGGTCCATAAACCGGCATGCGATAGCATACCCATTGCTGCATTCTAGGTCACCTAACCAAAAGGAATGAGCGGCCATTGTTTGGCCCCTCGCGCCAGCCATTATGGTCTGGCTCCATGGGGTCGACTAATCAAACCCACAGGGGTCTCCGAGAGTTCATGGCAAGGTTGCTGACCGAGCCTTCCCGTTCGGACTTAGTTAAACCCGTCCTACGCACCAATAGGACTCCCCCCCCACCTTTGGCCCTCGTACCCTTTGTTCACAGTACTCCCTGAATCTGCCGACGAATCAAGGACCTCTGAGGTTCTGAGGTTTACGCAGGGAACCGACGCGAAGGCGAGAGGGTGGTACTACTGTGTGCACCCCTTGGTTTTTCATGGCGCGCTCGGCAAGGACGCTCCCTATTGGGTTTCTCCTTAACTGCCAATGTTTTATCCCTACTGAGAAGAGCATAAAATCCCCTGGATTTGATGATCTGGAGGCAGTTCTCTCTGACGTAGACTCCACACCGATTGTACCCATGGTGGTCCTCCAACCTCTTCTCTTTTCACTCCGATCTACTCCTCAAGGGTTTCTTACCCTTGGATTCTGTCTTCTGTGTGCGTCTTTACCACCTTCCACTAATAAGACTGCTTTGCAAATGGTTACATATAGTTTCTATTTGTATTTACTTCTCCTGACGAAGACAAAAGATTTTTGTCGAAACATTAGGAAAATAAAAAACTCTTACTGGCCGAAGTGTCTATTTTTTTTTATAGAAATATGAATGGCGGCCAGGCAACTTCTATCTTCAGGATATAGTTTCTTATATATTTGTTTATAATTGAAATAGACATTTTCGTTATTTATAAAATGAAAGAATTTAAAAGCACGAATGTTTCTTTTATACATAATACAAAATTCTACTGTCCTTACTGCGATGAAATAATATCGCAGTAAGGGCAGTAGAAGTTTGTATTATGTATAAAAGAAACATTCGTTCTTTTAAATTCTTTCATTTGATATGTATAGATGGCGCGTTATTGCTTTGTGTTAATTTTCGTTATTTCAACAAGTTGTAACTAAGCAGTAATTGTTTAAGTCAAAAGGCGATCCATCACAAATAAGTTAGTATAAAAAAAGGACGTACCTGGATCTGTAAAGAAAAAAATGAAACTTATTTTTTTCAAAATATTTCGAGAGATTGCTCCTTCTTCATCAATTCATCACACAATAAACTTATTATTATAACTTAGAAATATATTTAACCGTTATTTTAAACAGCACTTTGCTTCAGACTTCAAAAACCTCCCCTTTTTTATTTCCTCTTTCTTCTTTATGATATATGAAGGCATTAAATTATTTTTGACCATTGACAAAATGTTGCCAAGTGATCTACAAGAATTTTTTAATTAAGTTTATTGTGCAATAAATTGATAAAGAGGAAACAATCTCTCAAAATATATATATATATTTTGAAAAAAAAAGTTTTTTTTTTTTTTTTACAGATCAAGGTACACCTTTTTTATATATATAAGTATAAATTACTTTTTAAACAATCCAAGTAGATAGAAAATGAGAGAGATAGACTCATGGAATAATTAAAAATATATTTATGAGAAATAAGGCTTAATTTGTATTATAGATTAAAATCACATCCAAATCAATAAACCTTTACGTAATGTTTCACACAGCGGTTACCATTTTGTCTGAAGAGATTTGTCTTACGTTGTTAAAATATATTGATGTAAATAAGATATATGTATTTAATATTTGTTTGAAACGCGTTTATATAATCATGATCATATTTCATATTTTATATAATAGCTAGCAGATAAATATTTAATTACAAGTATTATCTTTATCTCAAATGTTTTATCAAATATGGAAGAAAACAATTCACATCTAAAGATATTTATTTAGATTCTTTCTCTCTCTTTGGCGTTGGCCTCCATCCCGAGGTAATGATAGGTATGGCGAAAGCTACCATCTATAAGTACCATCTTGGTCTTGTGTAACATCACATCAACACTGTGTGAACTCTTGCAGTCCATCGGTGGCGGAGTCCTACCCGCGGTGGGCGCTTCCAATGTGAGACTTTTTATATATTTTATATATGTTGTAATATATTCCAATATATACCTAAGTCTCCATGTATTGTATCGATGTAGTGTAATTGCCAAGGTAACAAATAAAATTTCGAGTGAGTGACAGTCGGCGCCAGTAGGAGGAAATAGGCCCCTAAAACAAGTCGGGTTCCCAGGTGTGTCCTTTTCTTACTCAAACAGATTAGTCCGCTTTGAGACACGAGGATTGACAGACCCCTCTACACAGATCTCCCCTGACCGGTGTCAGCTTCACTTACTCTCTCACCATCTCTATGGTGATATCCAACATGTCTTTTGTGTAATCCCAATCACGCCTGAACCCACTCTAAACATTGTGGCCACCACGACTGCAACCAACATGCCACAGTCATCCTACAGGATAACACCAACTACATTACTATATATACATTTATGTATATTCATAAATTATTTTATATATATTAGATAATAAAAAGACATATATCGTATTAAATAATTTCTGTCAATACCATTAATTATTGTTTTTTAAGAAAAGGAACTTCTTGTTCTCGATTGCTTGTATATAAGTTTATGTCAAGCCCTTTCTTTTTTCCCCTATTTGATACATTGTAAATAACTGATTGTTGTTACTATTACCGTTATTCCACTGTATATACCTTATTTCACATCTAAGAATCTGTATAGAGAGGACCAAAAGATATTAATAAACCTTTTTTTTTCTGTTTGTGTATATTAAGATAAATGACAACTTAAAACTTTGTTATCATAAAAATAAATTATAATTTTGTGCCATTTTGTTTATGTGGATCAAAACCTCATCGTATATTCACTCATCCAATTACACAATTTATATGGACAGTCCTTATATCTATAAAAATGAAATCCAAAATCGATGTTTGTTATCGCGTTGCGCAAAATCTACAGAATAAATCATTATGAAATTTCGCATGTAGGTAGCTGAAGATTTTGTTTAACATATAGGCTATTCAAAAAACTAAAAAGGTTTATGTGCTTTTTTTAAATAATATAAAACAAAAAAGCGTTAGTTCCAGCCTTTTACCGCTTGGGCGCAGCACTGGTCGCGACGATAAATGAATTTGATTGGTTAATAATTAACACGTGGTTTGTTTACACGTTGAATGTTAGTTTGTTCACACGATGAATGTTTTTAAAAGGTAAGATTATCCAATCGCCGTGAAACTTTAGGAAGTTATTTACTATACTACTGGGAAGGTTTCTGGTTTGAATTTGGTTTGAAATAAATATTCTTTGAAATTTTATTTGCAAATTTTCTACTTTTACTCGCAAGCAGCGCCTCTAGCGGCATCTGGTGAAATTATATTTATAAATTGTAACAATGCTTAAAATGTGTTCCAAGTATAATAAATTTAATTTGAGAATTTAGTAATATAATATTCCAATGACGTAAAAAAAACTTGGAATTTCAATTTTAATATATATTTGAAGAAAATATTGTAACGTTTTTGTGTTAAATGTTAAAATGCAATGTTAAAATATATTTTTACATTGTTAATTTAATTTGTTGTTGTTTTATAATAGTGAAGATGCAAATTACATTGTTGCTGTTGTTTTTATTTTATTTATTTCATCTCAATTTGCAGGTGTTACATTCGAGCACAGCTCGCGAGTCACCTTTGTCCAGATTATTTACACATGGCGAGTTGTAATGCTGTAGTGGCCCCCCGAACCTTACAGGAGGGCAATTGTTGGGTGTTTGGCTGTCAGCTAGCCATTGGGTCCAGGTCGTCGGATTCGGTGGCTGAGGTCACCAACTGTAGGAATTCTTCTTTTTTGAGTTTGATTCCGTTGCAATTCCAGAAAACGATTTTTAAAGGTAATTTGCCTTTCATTGTAAGAAAGTTTTGATAATTTCTAGTAACTTTTCGCACAGTTCCCTGGTGTCAGAAGGAGTAGTTTCATTTTTTGCAGTTTCAGCGTAACTTGCCTTTTGTTTTTCAACAGTTGCTTCTTCTGTTTTAGTGGAGCTTGCTTGAGGTATGGTGTTAGGGGAGTTTTGTCTGGGAGGCTTTAGCTGCTGTTGTTGTGGCTTCGGAAAATTTGGGCATCCGCGGTAATTGGCTGTGTGCGCCTCTCCACAGTTAGCGCACTTTGGTGGGAGCTGTTTCGACTTTCTTGGACAATCCTTCGAATGGTGTTCTTCAGCACACTTGACGCATTTGGGCTTCAAAAATCAGTTTAGCTGGCCATGCCCAAAACCCTGGCAGTTAAAGCATTGGGTCACTCGTTTTGTAGTCCTGAATGATTCCACGACCATTTTTTGGTAGAGTATTTCGGTTATTCCATAGATTCGTTTATTTTGTTCATTTTTCGGTAGCTCTACTAGGACTATATTCATCGGTATTTTGGTCGATTGTCTATGGAGTCTTTTGACAATGACCTCAGTGAAGCCCATTGAGACCAGTTCAGTTACGACATCTTCTTCTTTGAAGGCTGTTTGATACCCCCTTCAATACCACTTTCAGTGGTTTTTCCTCCTGTAGTCTGTAGGAATATCCTCCATTATTTTTCTGTACATACTCCCTGATTTTTTTGAAGTCGCCTATGTGTTTCGATTTAATTATGTGCTTTTTGCCAGAAATCGTGACTTGGAATGGTTCCATGCACAAGTCTTTTAGTTCTTGGCAAAGAAGCTTCCAATTTGCTACATTTTCTGCAATAACAGGAGGAATTCTCGGTTTTTTCACGTTAGTGACTGTGGTCCATGGGCCATGGTTGTCGTTATTTTCTTCATCGTCTTGCGGTGGGTGAGCTGCGTTCATTTGTTGAGAAACTCCAGTGGCGGGACTTTGTTCGTCGATGTCCATTCTAGGCGTCTTCAGATTACGCTCGCTCCTAGTTGGCGATCTTGAGTCATCCGGTTGGGAGCCGCGAGTTCTCTTCTTTGATTGAACCGTTTCCCACAAGTTTATACTCGATTCCACATTTGTCTAGGATCTTCGTTATTAAGGAGGCTTCGATTATGCATAGTTTCTCGCCGGTTGGTCCGATCGTCGATTTAATTACAATCGGTGGCATATTATTTTTTGCCACAAGTATAAAAAATAATAATTGTTGAGTCTATGTATTTATGTATATGTTGCTGTTGTTTATTATCGTTTGTTTATATAAAAAACTTACATTGTATGTGATGATGATAACAAAAATGAATTTTTAAATTAATATATATAATTCATTGAGAAAAAAAGAAATAATTAATTATCAAATTCACAAAAGTGACAATATCTTATTTAAAATATAATAAATGTTTTCAAAAAATTATGTGTTTCAAAATTATATTTAAACGCGTATAACAATTATTATATTTATATACGTTTATAAATCAATATATAGGTGGATTGGATGTTTTCTAGAATCGTTTTAACAAATGTTCGTTAGGCAAACTTTTACTCGGATAAAAACCGGGCGAAGCCGGGTACATTCGCTAAATACAGTTATTTACAAATATTCGTACTATTCCTTCAACTTCAAATTACCGAGTGGACCAATTAATATTGATTTTTTCTCAACTTATCGAGTATTTTTTCAAGGGACCGGGAAAATTTTCAAATTATCGTTTTTATATTCGTATAGATTCAGTAGGGATTGGATGTTTGCTAGAATCGATTTAACAAATCTTTGTTAGGCAAACTTTTACTCGGGGGAAAATCAGGCGAAGCCGGGAACATATATATATGTTTGTCGGCTATGCACGCCCTCAATTTGTAACTAATCTCGCTGAAATTTGAAAAGGACAGAGTTAAATCTGGAAGAGTTTTTTTGTCGCACTTTAACCAAGAAAAATTATAGTACTGAGCAACAATATTTTTTTAGTCAGAAATGATAATGACAATATTGCTGTATCATGCTTGATTGACATAAACAAAATTATTTAGGGGAATATTCACTAAAGCAGTCCACGGGCGGAGCCAGATAATAATTTTTAGTAGGCAGGAACAAAATTCTACCGCGAAACATTCACTCGAGCAGAAGGCACACGAAGCCAGGTCATCTCTACATATAAAATATCGTTTCTCGGCCTTTTGGCTAAGATCATGTAGTATATCTCTAGATATTTTCATTTATATATATCTTATTAAAAATCTATTCAGTAGAGAAAGTGGATAGGTTTGCTCGAAAAATATATTTTATATATTATATAAATATATAATGTAACGAATATCATTATTATCATAATATTCTGTGTGTTCCGGAATATTATTATCAATAATATTCGTTAGGCAAACTTTCACTCGGATAAAACCTGGGCGAAGCCGGGTACACATTCGCTAGTAATTTCATATAATAATATTTTTCATAAATCATTTACACCATATTGTACCTGAGAAAAAATAATTTTCCTTACTATAATTTATTAACGTTATGTGGTGCTGAGTTTGTTTATATAAAACAAGAACGTTGTTGTGCCTTGACAATGATTGGACTATTTTTGATCCATTATATGCTTTTATATATCATAAAGAAGAAAGAGGAAATAAAAATGGGGAGGTTTTTGAAGTCTGAAACAAATTCCTGTTTAAAATAACGGTTAAAATATTTCTAACTTATCAAGGTTGTGATTTTCCCCTCCTTTTTCCCTTTTCCTTTCTCGTACCCTTTTCATATAAATATAAACCTTTTCAAAATTGAATTAAATAATAGAAAACATGCCTTTATTTATGTCATATAATACTGACAGTGTTGGAGGGAAAGCTCCAGGGGAAGAGATCGAGGGGAGGACAGGGATACACAGACGATCTAAATGGACAATGGACTGGACGACATGAGGAGATGAAGAGGATGGAGGGGAGGACCGGGAAGTATGGATGGCCCACCCTCAGTAGAGGAAGGTACTGAAGGAGGGAGATATGGAGAGACCATATGGCCCACCCTCAGTAGAGGAAGGCACTGAAGGAGGGAGATATGGAGAGACCATATGGCCCACCCTCAGTAGAGAAAGACACTGAAGGAGGGAGATATGGAGAGAACATGTGGCCCACACTCAGTAGAGGAAGGCACTGAAGGAGGGAGATATGGAGAGACCATGTGGCCCACACTCAGTAGAGGAAGGCACTGAAGGAGGGAGATATGGAGAAACCATGTGGCCCACACTCAGTAGAGGAAGGCACTGAAGGAGGGAGATATGGAGAGACCATGTGGCCCACACTCAGTAGAGGAAGGCACTGAAGGAGGGAGATATGGAGAGACCATGTGGCCAACCCTCAGTAGAGGAAGGCACTGAAGGAGGGAGATATAGAGAGACCGTGTGGCCCACCCTCAGTAGAGGAAGGTACTGAAGGAGGGAGATATGGAGAGACCATGTGGAAGGCACTGAAGGAGGGAGATATGGAGAGACCATGTGGCCCACACTAGGTAGAGGAAGGCACTGAAGGAGGGAGATATGGAGAAACCATGTGGCCCACACTCAGTAGAGGAAGGCACTGAAGGAGGGAGATATGGAGAGACTATGTGGCCCACACTCAGTAGAGGAAGGCACTGAAGGAGGGAGATATGGAGAGACCATGTGGCCAACCCTCAGTAGAGGAAGGCACTGAAGGAGGGAGATATAGAGAGACCGTGTGGCCCACCCTCAGTAGAGGAAGGTACTGAAGGAGGGAGATATGGAGAGACCATGTGGAAGGCACTGAAGGAGGGAGATATGGAGAGACCATGTGGCCCACACTAGGTAGAGGAAGGCACTGAAGGAGGGAGATATGGAGAGACCATGTGGCCAACCCTCAGTAGAGGAAGGCACTGAAGGAGGGAGATATGGAGAGACCGTGTGGCCCACCCTCAGTAGTGGAAGGCACTGAAGGAGGGAGATATGGAGAGACCATGTGGAAGGCACTGAAGGAGGGAGATATGGAGAGACCATGTGGCCCACACTCAGTAGAGGAAGGCACTGAAGGAGGGAGATATGGAGAGACCGTGTGGCCCACCCTCAGTAGTGGAAGGCACTGAAGGAGGGAGATATGGAGAGACCATGTGGCCCACCCTCAGTAGATAAAGGCATTGAAATAGGATAATAATTAATATATACAGTTATCAGAGTCATGCACAATTCTGTTACGTTAAGTCACGTGTCAAGTTACGGTAAGTAAAAATCTTCAGTCTAACGCTCTCCCAACTGAGCTATTTCGGCTTATTTTAGTTATTCCTATAAAAGCTTCTATCTTTATAATTATGTATATTTTCAAAAATTCAATTCACACCTTTTCGCTGGAGACCATGGGAATACTGACTAATTCATTATGCTAACATAATCAAAATATACAAGTATCAGAGTCATCATCAATCAATTCTGTCATCGTTTGCTTTTGCGAATGGAATAAATACCCAAATATGGCCATTTCTTATAAGCATCGGTGGTTCAGTGGTAGAATGCTCGCCTGCCACGCGGGCGGCCCGGGTTCAATTCCCGGCCGATGCATTTTTTTGTACAATTTTAAAACTCATTTATATTATCCCTTTATATATAAAAGCCAGTGTATGTATGTAAGTATGTTTGTCGGCTATACACGTCCACAATACGTAACTAATCTAACTGATATTTAACAGTATATAGAGTAGAATATGTTTAAACTTATAGTGAAAATTTCAGTTCTCTATCCCAAATATTCGTCGAGTTATTTGAAAATTTGCCCTTTCGCTCGCGAGCAGCGCCTCTAGCGGTGAAGATGGGAGGTAATATCAGCTGACCTAATGTACATGTAAAGTTTGGAGCGGGACACAAGAGTGATATCCACGGCGCCTATTTATAATTGTAACAAATAGTGATTGAATAAAAACATTGGAGTTGGGAGCCTGAAGGAGGGAGATATGGAGAGACCATGTGGCCCACACTCAGTAGAGGAAGGCACTGAAGGAGGGAGATATGGAGAGACCGTGTGGCCCACCCTCAGTAGTGGAAGGCACTGAAGGAGGGAGATATGGAGAGACCATGTGGAAGGCACTGAAGGAGGGAGATATGGATAGACCATGTGGCCCACACTCAGTAGAGGAAGGCACTGAAGGAGGGAGATATGGAGAGACCGTGTGGCCCACCCTCAGTAGTGGAAGGCACTGAAGGAGGGAGATATGGAGAGACCATGTGGCCCACCCTCAGTAGATAAAGGCATTGAAATAGGATAATAATCAATATATACAGTTATCAGAGTCATGCACAATTCTGTTACGTTAAGTCACGTGTCAAGTTACGGTAAGTAAAAATCTTCAGTCTAACGCTCTCCCAACTGAGCTATTTCGGCTAATTTTAGTTATTCCTATAGAAGCTTCTATCTTTATAATTATGTATATTTTCAAAAATTCAATTCACACCTCTTCGCTGGAGACCATGGGAATACTGACTAATTCATTATGCTAACATAATCAAAATATACAAGTATCAGAGTCATCATCAATCAATTCTGTCATCGTTTGCTTTTGCGAATGAAATAAATACCCAAATATGGCCATTTCTTATAAGCATCGGTGGTTCAGTGGTAGAATGCTCGCCTGCCACACGGGCGGCCCGGGTTCAATTACCGGCCGATGCATTTTTTTTTTTTTACAATTTTTAAAACTCATTTATATTATCCCTTTATATATAAAAGCCAGTGTATGTATGTAAGTATGTTTGTCGGCTATACACATCCACAATACGTAACTAATCTAACTGATATTTAACAGTATATAGAGTAGAATATGTTTAAACTTATAGTGAAAATTTCAGTTCTCTATCCCAAATATTCGTCGAGTTATTTGAAAATTTGCCCTTTCGCTCGCGAGCAGCGCCTCTAGCGGTGAAGATGGGAGGTAATATCAGCTGACCTAATGTACATGTAAAGTTTGGAGCGGGACACAAGAGTGATATCCACGGCGCCTATTTATAATTGTAACAAATAGTGTTTGAATAAAAACATTCAATCGGGTAAAACACGGTCATTCGGCTAGTACAACATAAAGATAATGTATCTTGAAATATGTAAATAAAGATATAAGGAAGGAGAGAAAAGTTGACCAGTAAGATCACATCCCTGGTTGACCATATGTCCTGTCCACTGTAAATGGACGTTTCGGGGGAAATGAAGGTCACTGTTCTGTTTCCACTGAGAATAATATAAAATTCTCTAGATTTAATTATCAGGGGACGATTCTTTTCGAGGCCGTCTTCACGCTAATTGTTCCCAGGGTAGTCCTCGGACTTTCTTTTTCCTCTTCGAACTACTCCTCACGGTTTTTTTTCTTGGAAATACCATCCAAATCTACCCTAGTTTCATTTGAGTTCTACATATGGTTCAATAGAAATTATATTATGATGTCAAAAACTATATAATAAAAATAAACAAATAATATATTAAATGCATTTATTAAAAGTTTAGCCCGACTTTGATTTCTTGTCTTTGCACATGCATTTATGCTCTTGCTGCATGCTTTTGGGTAGGATACCTTTCAACCACTGGCATTTGCACTTTTTGTTGGGATCGGTGCAAGTCGCTTCACATTGTTTCTTTTTGTTTAAAGCCTTAGCGATTTGTTCAGCGGTGTACCTGCACATATCACATTGCAGTTAGTATCAATAGGGATTAAAACTCTAAACTATCTCTAGTTTTATATTAGGTAGTTTTACCCACAGTATCCTAATGATATGGGAATAACAACTGGAAGGTAGTGGCTCATCTTCTTCTTCTTTCTTATCTCTACTCAATCATGATAGGGTATCAAGCTTGTAAAGCTTGTTGATGGTGTCTGCTGGGGATGCTGAGTAGAGCTCATCAATGGATGAGTCAATACAGTTAACAATGAGTTTTGGGGTTGTAGGTTGACACTTAGTACATAGTGGGAAAATCTTGCAACCATACTGGAAAGTCATTGTCTGTAGATGACCAGACTTAAGTCTGGAAAGTTGCTCATTAATGTTTCTTTTTCCTTACACTAAGTACACGATGTGAAGAATATGATAATCATGGATAGTATTTTTTATACACAAATTGCCACACATGCCCAATATCAATTGAAATCAAAACTCTAATCTCCTCAAAACTAGCTCTAATTTTATCCATTTATGATTTTTTTTATTTTATTATTACAAAACACACGGAAAATCCTATGTGGATATTTGCATGTAAATGTTTAATCTATTTTATGTACATAGTTTTTAAATATATATACAAATTATTTATAGTTTTAGAGAGAGAGAGAGTGAAAGTTATTTAAATTCACATTTTAGAGCAATAAATTATACAAGAAACAAAGATTATTTACATACATATTATCAAAAGTCCAATATATATTTAGAATTTTATCCATAGTGGTTTTATCCCTCTCTTTCAATTGTCTATTTTGTAATGGGAATAATAACTGGAAGGTTTCAGCTCTTTAATAGTTCTTTTTCCTCCTTACCAAGTACACATGATGTAGAATATGATAATCATTCTATTATACATTAAGAACACTAAGAGTGCACTACATGCTTCCCTATGGTGAGAGTATTTCAACCCTTGCATTTACAATATGGTCTAAAGAGAAAAAAAGCCTGTTTTGTTACTTGTATTTACTGTTTGTGTTGAATTTGTGCAAGGATCAGGGGCTATTGGCCTAAGAACTCGGGTAATTCTTTAATAGAGAATCAACTCTAAAATTAATGATAGTAATGATTATTCTTTATGTGTGTGATGATAGCGATCTGGTAGGGCCCTTCTCCCGTCAAAATAAACGTCAAAAACTGACGCCATCTATTGACCGTCGCCGCAAACTAGCGGCCTCGGGTCGGTGACAAAGCCACAACACCAGCTTTGGCAAATTGAGAAGCGTTCACCTAGAGACCATTGTTTCGGGCTAATGGCTCTCGTCAGTCTAGGGCGAATCCGGTAGATTGAACTGACAAAAACGCTGCATGAGTTCACCCATAATAAACAAGTTCCTTTCAATATTTTCTTAGTTCGGCATAGACAGAAGATACTTCGGTCAGTAAATCTTTTTATTTTTGAGACAATAAAAAGATTTACTGGCCGAAGTATCTTTAATTTGAAGAAATTTGAATGCCAGCCAGGCAGCCTCTATCTTTACGATGGACAGAAGAATTATTCATGAGATAAAACAATAGCTTTTAATCAATCGTATTCCTCATGTATCTCATCACAATATTACTTTTGTTTTATTCTAGCTGCTTTGAGCACAGTTCTATTCTTATAATTAATAGGCTAATCCCTTAATAGAATGTTCAAATCAATCAATCGCAGGTGTGAAGAGTCAAATTTCATCCCACCCTCATTGAGAATTAGGGACCCAGTGAAGAACCCATTTTCCTCCAAAGTAATCAAAGACACTCAAATGAAACTATTAAGATGCAGAACACAGGGATGCTATTCACATATCCGTATTCTTTCCAAATCCATCAAAGAATTAATTTGCCTCACCTCTCATAGGAAAAGTAACTCATCCCTCAAGTTTATTGATTTGAACAGTTCAATTATTTTATCTATAATTTATTTAAATTTGCCTATATCAAAATGTTATTGACATATTTACATATATCTACATATTACTTACTTTCCAAGCTTGATAAGCATTTCGGCTCCAATTGTTGCAAGATCATCATAAATGTCGTCAGATTCAGCTGGGCCAGAGACAAGAATGGTAAAACTTAAGTATTTTGTACCTTTTAGCATGTGTGTATATCGGGATTCAGACAATACACTCATGGACAAAACTTAAGGAAGTTGTACCTTTTAGCATGTATATCGGGATTCAGACAATACATTCATGGACAAAACTTAAGGAAGTTGTACCTTTTAGCATGTGTGTGTATATCGGGATTCAGACAATATACTCATGGACAAAACTTAAGGAAGTTATACCTTTTAGCATGTGTGTATATCGGGATTCAGACAATACACTCATGGACAAAACTTAAGGAAGTTTTACCTTTTAGCATGTATATCGGGATTCAGACAATACACTCATGGACAAAACTTAAGGATGTCATACCGTTCAGCATGTATATCGGGATCCAGACAAAACACTCATGGACAAAACTTAAAGAAGTTGTACCTTTTAACAAGTATATCGGGAGGAAGACAATAACTCTGAAAGATATTACAGTGACTTTTATTGAAGATCACGAGATAACCAGGTGTGAACAAAATTGCCTCTGTCTCCTTCAAAAAGACAGCGACATCAACAACTTTTAACTTTCTATGTTTTCTCCATGAGTGTATTCTATGCATTTATCTAACATCTCTAGTATGTTATTTTTATATTATTTAGATAAATTACTATATAATTATAGTTTTATTAATGGTTGATAGTTTATTCTATGGAAAAAAAAACAAACTTTTTTTATAGAAGGAGCAGGTATACATAAGTGGCTATAGGTATAGAAGCATTTAGTCTGTTTTTATGGCATCTATGCCCTTTGCAGTGATATTTGAATAATTTATCAGAATTCTATGTTAAAACATTCTAAATAAATTAATGAAACACATTCAAAGGGGTTTTTACCAGGAACTAATTCTTCATCTTCGAAGGCAGAAGTCAGCACCGCGACAGAAAGAAGAACAATAGAGAAAGTCCAGAAATTCATCTGTTGTGGACAACATTCATACATATAGGCAATTAGAAGTATTCTATACATATATATGTGACAATATAATAAGGTGGGAAAATAAATAAGGACACCACAATTTGGAAGAGGAACCCAGGCAACCAGAGAGAGAGAGAGAGAGACGGGCCCGGCACAGCCGGGCGGCCGTTCGTGTCGCCCACAATCACCAACTATCTTAATAGTCTCAAGGTGTTAAGTGACGGACCCCAGGAGCCCCTTGGAATGTCGCTGATGTCTAAAGTGACCGGACTTTACCCTCCCATCTCTCTCTGGGTTGACTGTAGGCTTGCTTTATTATTCCAGGAAGCGTATATATTATGACATATATATATTAAAAATAAAAAGGGCATATCCTGACCAGAAGCATATGTTGTTTTTTGATGGCAGAGCGCCATCTAGTGGACAGAAATCAACTAAACATTGATTTTCTTGGTTCCCTAATATTTAGCCAACATAATTTCTTGATAAATCAAGAAAAGCCATCCACGAACGCGTTTCGCGCTTTTGGCGTTCGTCAGCGTGGAGTAAGCTGTACCACTGCGATCAAAAAGAGTTTTGGCTCAGAGGCTTCTTGAGAAAACGAGAAATGGGTATTTAAGGCCAAACATACGTAAATTCGCTTAACATGTGAAAAAATAATAGAAAAAATAATAAAAAGGTCAAGTGTTGATATCAAAAATAAAAAGGGCACATCCTGACCAAGAGCACATGTTCTTTTTCTATTATTTTTTCACATATACATATATAAATTTAGAATAATGGGAACATTGGCATAAACACACATAACAGAAGATGTAATCAAGAATTGATTAAATTTAACGATTCTATCTCTTTACACTTAGAAGCAATATTCTAATGTTCGAATTGCGATGTGAAACATATTATAAGAGTCTTATTTTACATTGTTCATACATACCTGCCCGTGGTTTCTTAATCTATAGTATTGAAATATTGTAGTTTGATGTTCTACGTATATGTTTTTGGTATCAAATATAAATTCTTAGTGTAATGATGTTAAAGGTAATTATGAACATAGGTTTTGGGAGATATACAAATACATTGATGGGGACAAAACTTAAGGAAGTTGTACCTTTCAGCATGTATATCGGGATTCAGACAATACACTCATGGACAAAACTTAAGGAAGTTGTACCTTTTACCATGTATAACGGGATTCAGACAATACACTCATGGACAAAACTTAAGGAAGTTGTACCTTTTACCATATATATCGGGATTCAGACAATGCACTCATGGACAAAACTCAAGTAAGTTGTACCTTTTAGCATGTATATCGGGATTAAATCAATAACTCTGAAAGATATTACAATGACCTTTATTGAAGATACACTAGATAACCAAGTGTGAACAAAATTGTCCTTGTCTTCTTTAAAAATATAAAACAGATAAACGGCGACATTAAAGACTTTCCACTTAAATTTTACCCATGAGTGTACATAACCACTTATTCGGTAGATATATATATATATATATTTGCTTATCCCTAGTACACGTGGTACAGACCATTATAATCATGGTGGGTAGAAGTAGACGACTACCTTTACTGTAAGTGCGCTACATATCTACACACGTGGAAAGCAGTTCAACTTTGCACTTACAAATGTACCAGAGCCCCTTTTGGTTACTTGCACTCCCTGGTGGGAATTCAGTAGATATAATGTTGTATAAACGTATCATTAAACGGAAGATAAGGATCTTTTATTTGGAAACGTTACGAGCTTTCGGGCAAACGCCCTTCTACAGGTTTGACGAAAAATCAAGGCGAGAGACAGAGCTATATACATGGGGATGATTTACATAGAACACAATTTTTAAAGCTTAGCAGTAAGAATTTTAGAAAGGAAGTTAATTTTTAATAAGTAACTATTGTAGTGATATGGTAATAAGTTGTTGTATATAAGATTTTTAATTATGTAAAAAGGAATAAATTAGTTTGAAACAAAGATATCATAAATTTCGAGAATTTCTATTTTTCTATTTATGCTTTTTAGTTTGGTGGATACTATGGATTCTAACACTAATCTTTGGTGTAGGTTGGGTATGTTACGGTAATGGATAGTGGGGTGGTTGGTATTAAAAGAGTGGCCAGTGGATGCGACATGCTGATAGATGAGGGAACGTGGGTCGTTGTTATTAATGTTGCGGGTGTGTTCTGACATTCTAATGGCGACGGTTCTACCTGTCTCACCCACATAAGTGGCGGAGCAATGTTCGCATGAGACAGAGTAGACCGCCCCAGAAGAATCCAGAGGACTGAGTTGGGTACTAGTTTTTGTAATGGGGTGTCGGAGAAGTGAGTGGATACTGGGGATATTAATGAAAAAGGTGCGAATGCCAAATGGCCTAATGAGGCCATTATAGGGGATAAGGGGATCGCCTATGGGAAGCCCCCTCTCCTCCATAGCTGCTGAGCTGGTTATGACCAGAATAGATAAATGGGTCTGCAACCTCCATTGTGATGACATCCTATTCTGGCGACGATATGTCGATGATATCCTTTGCATTTGTAAAACCGACCATGAAGAAACCATCCTGTCCACTCTCAACAGCTACAACCCTAACCTCTCGTTCACCATGGAAAAAGAACAGGGACACATCATTCCCTTCCTAGACATTTTAATCATACGTACCCCGGTATCATTCCACACCACAGTATACTACAAGAATAGCAGTACCCCCACCTACATCCATTTCAACTCCTTCTGTCCCATAGTACACAAAATTAACATCGTTAAAACACTCACCAGGCGCCTTCACACACACTGCTCTCTACCCATCTTTAAAACCACAGAAAAAGCCCGTATCATCTCCCATCTCACCGCCGCCTCCTATCCACTAACATTCATTAATAAACATACCTACTCTCCCGCTCCCTCCAATCCTCCCCCAGTCTTCAGGACTACCTGCATGTTGCCCTATTCTCCCTTAACAGTTAGCATCTCCCGCCTCATTAGGCCATTTGGCATTCGCACCTTTTTCATTAATACCCCCAGTATCCACTCACTTCTCCGACACCCCATTACAAAAACTAGTACCCAACTCAGTCCTCTGGATTCTTCTGGGGCGGTCTACTCTGTCTCATGCGAACATTGCTCCGCCACTTATGTGGGTGAGACAGGTAGAACCGTCGCCATTAGAATGTCAGAACACACCCGCAACATTAATAACAACGACCCACGTTCCCTCATCTATCAGCATGTCGCATCCACTGGCCACTCTTTTAGTACCAACCACCCCACTATCCATTACCGTAACATACCCAACCTACACCAAAGATTAGTGTTAGAATCCATAGTATCCACCAAACTAAAAAGCATAAATAGAAAAATAGAAATTCCCGAAATTTATGATATCTTTGTTTCAAACTAATTTATTCCTTTTTACATAATTAAAAATCTTATATACAACAACTTATTACCATATCACTACAATAGTTACTTATTAAAAATTAACTTCCTTTCTAAAATTCTTACTGCTAAGCTTTAAAAATTGTGTTCTGTGTAAATCATCCCCATGTATATAGCTCTGTCTCTCGCCTTGATTTTTCGTCAAACCTGTAGAAGGGCGTTTGCCCGAAAGCTCGTAACGTTTCCAAATAAAAAATCCTTATCTTCCGTTTAATGATACGTTTATTCTTAAGTTGCACACCGGAAGAGTTTCAAGTTCTACTATAATGTTGTATGATGCAGATTTAATCTTAACACAGGTTCAATTACATGTAATATATGTTCATGTGGCTTTAACAATAATCAACAGGCTTATATGAGGTATATTACTGCCAAACATTGTTCAACATGGTTCAACAAAGTTCAACCAAGACTCCTTACCTTGACAAGTCGAGTAAAAACAGGAATGTAAAAAGCCAGTAAGAAAGGCTGCTATATATATTCTCCACAGAGCTTCAAGTGTTCCCCATCTGGTATCAATCGGACAATGGAAGACGTAAGCATCTATTTAAAGCTTCGTGTTACTTTACTATTACATTTTCTTTTCAAACACTTTACATACATACAACTGTAGTGAAACTAAGGATCTATATTATATGATGAATACATTATTAAAAATCTTAAATCTTTTATAGCTCAGAATTGTTTAAATTTGTAAAATTGCAGTTACCATATTTTGGCATTTAATCTTGTTCATCAGTAGTTATTTTTACATATAATAATTACAATTATTTTATTTCCAAAGCGCTATATCCCGCAAGGGATACTTGCGCCAAACAAGGAGAAAAGTTTATTTACATAAGTTATTTACATTATTCAACGCATGAAAACATTAGAGATCCAGATTTTTTAGAAAGTTTAGAATGTATTTACAAAATGAATTGAACTTTAAATATGATTTTTTATCGGAAATCAAATCGTTGAGTTCACAAACAACTAGTTCATTCTTCATTCTATAATCTTGAAATGCTGGGCAATCGATCAGTAGATGTCTTGAGGTTTGTTCCTCAATACCACAAAAGCAACTTGAATCCTCCACTGCCTTTATTCTATTTAAAAAACTTTTGAAATTTCCGTGGTTTGTAACAAATTGAGTATTATAAAAATTTGGACCAAAGTATTTATGGATTTCTTGGGGGAAAAAAAGCTTAATATACTAATAATACAATGTCCATTTAATTTTAGCTTTGATAATGTATTCAATTTTCATATCATTTAGTGTTTTGAACTTCAATCATGAACGCCAAAAAGACACTTGAATTCTCCTTCCCCTCAAATTCAAGGTTTTAGTGAATATAGAAAATGGAAACAATATCTGAAAATTTAGAAGAACAATTTATTAAGGCGAAAATATAACAGAGTTATTGAAATATTTGAAATATTGAAAGAGAAAAAAACTTTCTCAAAGCAAGTTTTGAAAATATACTTGATAAAGATTTAATGGAAGAACCCTCATGCAAGATATCGGTCGAAAAGAGAATTATTATTGTTCTTCTTCTTTCTTATCTTCACACTGGGTGAAGTAGAATGCGTCTGCCTTTGTCATTAAGACTGGGAGCACTACTCAGTGACAGGCCACCGACTTAGCTCCAAAAGAAATGGCCGCCTCTGACATGAGGAACAGACACCATGCGCAGCGCTCCTAACATGGAGTACAAACGCTGCTCATCCTGTATCCCTGGATAAGGAATCCTTACAGGGTACTATCAGCCGGGCCAGCTGAGCCCAGGTTATTTAGCGAGCTTGTTACTGCTCCCCTTCTCCTTTTTCATCTGGGCTTGGGACCGGCAAAGGCGGAGTTATAGAATTATTAAAAGTATATATTTAAGAGAATTTTATCGTTAATTTTATCTTTATAATTATATATATTTAAAAGAAACGTAGTATGAAATACTTCTAATTTCCATAATAATATATTTTTAATAATATATTTGTGATGGAAATTTTTCTGCAAGGAAATTGATCTATAAAAAAAAGCTCATCTCTCCCATCAAAAAAAGAAGCTGAAACAAAATCAATAAAAAGTCGTTATAAAGAACACACGTCCCATACAGGATTCTCCCAGATACAGAATTAAACATAACAGTTATTTACAGAAAGTGGAGATTAACATCGACCTTTCTTCAATTTGGATCCATCATCTGTGTTGTGGCTATTGTCTGTTATGTTTCAGGAAATTTGCGAAAGCTAATGCAAATAGAGGATAAACTAAATGCCATCTATTGACCATCACCACAAATTAGTAGAATGAGGTCGGTTACAAAGCCACAAAACCAACGTCTATTTTGACGGGAAAGTCGACCTTCATTATTATTATTATTTTAAATAGAATATATGTGTGCTAGTTTTGTTTTTATAATTTTATTTTAAAGCATAATAATATATGATTTTCAAATTAATAAACAAAAATTTCACCAAATTTTGGTGGGAATAGCGCGTAATTTAACCTAATTTTAGTAGTGAAAATCCAATCTCTAGTCAGGAGACAAAAAAGCTGTCCATGTTGCAGTCAATAAGTCATCTCTTTATGCGCCTCAATTGGAAATTGAGTTCAGTAGATGGGATTCCGCAGAGAGTTTACAATCCTGCAAAAGTTACAATTACTATATTCCAGAATATCACATGTGGTCGTTAAACTATGATTATAGTGGAATGATGGTCCCCTATGGTCTGTGGTACAGCGTAAGGATGTCTAGGTCATCCAGGAATGAACAGAGAGAATTCCAGGAAGGACACTATAGAGAAGCAGAGCGTCCTACCTGCGTTAAAGTAGGATAAAAAGGCCTTCATGTGTGACCATGACAGGCAAAAAGTTTAGGTAACACTTAATCATGCCTCTTCGTAAACTCAGTGATTAGTTATATACACACATGGACAAAACCTAAGGAAGTTGTACCTTTCAGCATGTATATCGGGATTCAGACAATACACTCATGGACAAAACTTAAGAAATTTGTATCTTTTAGCATGTATATCGGGATTTAGACAATAACTCTGAAAGATATTACAGTGACTTTTATTGAAGACACACGAGATAACCAAGTGTGAACAAAATTGACTCTGTCTCCTTAAAAGAAAAACAGACAATCGGCAATATCAATATATATACCTTCCTTAAGTTTTGTGCATGAATATATATACATAAAAAGAATCATCCAATATATACCGTATTGGAGGTCTAAAAAGCGGTCTGGTGAAATAAAACGGCGAAACTGTTGGTATGGTGTACCACTGTTGAGCCAAAATCTCCCAATATTTTTCATTGCAGTAAGGACAGTAGAGAAAGTTTGTTTTATTTGGAAAAAAAAAAACAATCGTATTTTTGTTTGTTTCTCATTCCCTCTGATATAATTTAGATTATCTCCAACAGGTTCCAGTGTATCAGTTTTTCTATGGAAGCATTCTCACTTGATGGTTTCATTTTGTATGTATATATGGCGCGTTATTGCCTTATGATTACTTTGAGCTGTGTTTGTCGTCCCATGGTGGTGTACTATGGGAAGTTGTGGTACAGTGTGGAGTGTGGTAAGTTGCTTATAACAAGAACATTGTCTTACAGAGAACACGGTCATTTAGAGGCAGAATTGTCAGCATGCGGAAGAGATAGATTGTAGTTCTTTCATGAGTGATTGCTTCTTATTGTATCTTATCTCCACTCAATCATAACACGATATCAAGCCTGTAGAGCTTGTTGATGATATCTGCTGGGGATGTGCCTTCTTATATATATTTCTTATCTCCCCTTAATCATATCAATATATCAAGCCTTTAGACTTATTGATGGTGTCTGCAGGGGATGAGTCTCTTCTTTCCTATCTCCATTCAATCATAACACGATATCAAGCCTGTAGAGCATGTTGATGGTGTCTGCTGGGGATGTGTCTTCTTATTTCTTATCTCCACTCAATCATATCAGGGTATCAAGCCTGTAGAGCTTGTTGATGGTGTCTGTGCTGGGGATGTGTCTTCTTCTTTCTTATATCCACTCAATCATATCAGGGTATCAAGCCTGTAGAGCTTGTTGATGGTGTCTGCTGGGGATGTGTCTTCTTATTTCTTATCTTCACTCAATCATATCAGGGTATCAAGCCTGTAGACTTGTTGATGGTGTCTGCAGGGGATGTGTCTTCTTTCTTATATCTTCTCAATCATATCAGGGTATCTAGTCTGTAGAGCTTGTTGATGGTGTCTGTGCTGGGGATGTGTCTTCTTCTTTCTTATCTCCACTCAATCATATCAGGGTATCAAGCCTGTAGAGCTTGTTGATGGTGTCTGCTGGGGATGTGTCTTCTTATTTCTTATCTTCACTCAATCATATCAGGGTATCAAGCCTGTAGAGCTTGTTGATGGTGTCTGCTGGGGATGTGTCTTCTTATTTCTTATCTTCACTCAATCATATCAGGATATCTAGTCTGTAGAGCTTGTTGATGGTGTCTGCTGGGGATGTGTCTTCTTCTTTCTTATCTCCACTCAATCATATCAATATATCAAGCCTGTAGACTTGTTGATGTTGTCTGCAGGGGATGAGTCTCTTCTTTCTTATCTCCATTCAATCATATCAGGGTATCAGGCTTGTAGAGCTTGAGATGGTGTCTGCTGCGGATGTGTCTTCTACTTTCTTATCTCCACTCAATCATATCAGGGAATCAAGTCTGTAGAGCTTTTTGATGGTGTCTGCTGGGATGAGTCTCTTCTTCTTTCATATCTCCACTCAATCATATCAATATATCAAGCCTGTAGACTTGTTGATGGTGTCTGCAGGGGATGTGTCTTCTTCTTTCTTAACTCTTGTCAATCATATCAGGGTATCAAGCCTGTAGAGCCTGTTGATGGTGGCTGCTAGGGATGAGTCTTCTTCTCTCTTAACTCCTCTCAATCATATTAGTGTATCAAGTCTGTAAAGCTTGTTGATGGTGTCTGCTGGGGATGTGTCTTCTTTCTTATCTCCTCTCAATCATATCAGGGTATCAAGTCTGTAGAGCTTGTTGATGGTGTCTGCTGGGGATGCTGAGTAGAGCTCATTAATCGATGATCTAATACAGTCAATGGGAGAAAGAGATGTGGCTTAGGGCTGCAGGTTAAGAATTGTAATTGGTACATAGTAAAAACCAATCATGATAAAGATTGACTAAAATTGGTAAAAGAGGATGCCAGAATCTAATATGGTCTTCCATTTACGTTCTGTCGAAGAGCAATATTTTTTACCTCATGCCGTATAGGAATGTTCTTTTTCACACACACACACACACACACAGACTAAATTATTTATAAATTACCCTTTAATTAAAAAGCTATAAATTGGGCAAAATATAATTTATTTTACCAATATTTCAGTTGGCTGAACGCCAACCTTTATCAAGGTATTAAAACATATTAATGTGTGTCAACAACAAACTCAGCGCCACATAACGTCAACAGAATTAAGAAAAACATAATTCTATTGACGTTATGTGTCGCTGAATTTGTTGTTGACACACATTAATATGTTTTAATACCTTGAGAAAGGTTGGCGTTCATCCAACTGAAATATTGGTGAAATAAATTATATTTTGATCCAATATATGCCTTTTTAATTGAAGATTTATTTATGAATTGTTCTATTTTCAAAATAAATTACCCTTGTTCATGCTTGTTTTACGCCCATGAATAATCGTCCTAGTGTTGTCGGTTAGAAAGATCACCATATATCACAATTAACATGTTGTAAGTATGCTCAGGGATTATGCAAATAAAAAGCCAACTTACTTCTACCTTTTTCTTTGTTTTATTTTTCTCTTTGTAGTATTCATTATTGTATTTAAGATTAAATTGATCCATAAATTAGAATTATTAATTAAAATGGTATATTTTGTATTTAAAAAAAGGTATTTATTCACCAATATTTCAGTTGGCGGAACAACAACCTTTTTCACGGTATAACAACATATTTACATATTAGTTTGGAGTTTTATAAGTGTGGTAATGCTGATTGATAAAGGAAACTTATTTGTGGTTTTATGATGGTGAATAATCTTATTTTAATTTTCATATATAGGAATCAACCTTTCAATTTGGCTATTAAAAATCAATCCAATTATCCTAATTTCTTTAACAACCAAATCTATCCTAGTTTCAGAAAAGAGTTCTACATATGGCTTAATCAAATTACGAAACTATTTCAGACGCGTAATATTATTTTTAAAATAAAACAATTTCTACTGCCCTTACTGCAATGGAAAAACTAAAGAGAGGGCTTAATGGTGGTGGTGTCTTGTCCATGGAGCAGATCAGATCAGTCCATGCACCCTGATCACAATACCGGCCAACTGAGGTGGTGGTGGTGTATTGTCCATGGAGCAGATCAGATCAGTCCATGCACCCTGATCACAATACCGGCCAACTGAGGTGATGGTGGTGTATTGTCCATGGAGCAGATCAGATCAGTCCATGCACCCTGATCACAATACCGGCCAACTGAGGTGGTGGTGTCTTGTCCATGAAGCAGATCAGATCAGTCCATGCACCCTGATCACAATACCGGCCAACTGAGGTGGTGGTGGTGTCTTGTCCATGGAGCAGATCAGATCAGTCCACGCACCCTAATCTCAATACCGGCCAACTGAGGTGGTGGTGGTGTCTTGTCCATGGAGCAGATCAGATGAGTCCATACACCCTAATCTTAATACCAGCCAACTGAGGTGTCGTATTTAAGTCCTCTTCTGGAATATGGTTTAATAAAAAACATAGTATAATGTCATGAGAACTATATAATAAAAACACGAATAGATGATCTCTATTGAATGCATTTATTAATAATTTAGCCCGACTTTGATTTCTTGTCTTTGCACATGCACTTGTGCTCTTGTCTCATACTTTGGGGCAAGATACCTTTGAACCATTGGCATTTGCACTTTTTGTTGGGATCGGTGCAAGTCGCTTCACATTGTTTCTTCTTGCCTAAAGCCTTAGCGATTTGTGCAGCGGTGTACCTGCACATATCACATTGTAGTTAGTATCAGTATAAATAAAAACTTTAATCTTAAAAATAACTCAAATTTTATCCTTAGTGGTTTTTCTCAAATGTGCCTTTTGTAATTGGAATAATAACTTGAAGGTTTCATCTCTTTAATGGTTCTTTACGCATGATGCAAAATATGATAATCTTGAATTATATTTTTATACATCAAGAGTGTACCACATGCTTCCCTATGGTGAAAGTCTTTTAACCCTTGCATTTACAATATGGCGTAAAGAGAAAGAACCTGTTTTGTTACTTATACTTACAGTTAGTGTTGAATTTGTGCAAGGATCAGGGGCAATTGACCAAAGAACTCGGGTAATTCTTAAATCGAGAATAAATTCTAAACTCAATGATAGTAATGATTATTGATTATAATGATAGTTTTGGCTTATTAATGTTTCTTTTTTTTTCTTATACCATGATTTGATAATCACAGATTGTATTTTTTACATTAAGTGCACTAAATGCTTATCTTTTATGAAAGTATTTTAACTTTTGCATTAATATTGTGGCACAAAGAGAGAGGGTGAACACGTTTTGTTACTTGTAACTTATTGTTAAGGGTTGAATTTGAGTAAATATATCAGTGGCCATTAGTCAAAAAAGTTTTCAAAATAGGTTTTGACCCCAGGTCATATTAGTAAAAAATCTAGATGCCTTTTGGATCCCATGGAATAAAGTCCGCCCTAGACTGACAAGGGCCATTAGCCCGAAACCATGGTCTCCAGGTGGACGTTTCTCAGTTTTTCCAAAGCTGGTGTTGTGGCTTTGTCACCGACCTAAGTCCGTTAGTTTTCGGAGATGGTTAAAAAATTGCAGTTTAGTTTTAACGTTTATTTTTACAGGGATTGGCGAACTTTATTTATATATAATTATTTTTGTTTTACTCTGATAGATCTGGAACAGTTCTATTCTTTTACCTATGATTTATTAATTTGCATATATCAAAATTATATTTACATATAACTCCGCCTTTGCCGGTGCCAAGCTCGGATGAAAAGGAGGAGGGGGAGCAGTAACAAGCTCACTATAAAACCTGGGTTCAGCTGACCCGGCTGAAAGTACCCTGTAAGGGCTCCAGGGATACAAGATGAGCAGCGTTTGTACTCCATGTTAGGAGCAGCTGCACAAGGCGTCTGTTCCTCATGTCAGAGGCGGCCATTTCTTTTAGAGCTAAGTCGGCCTGCCACTTAGTAGTGCTCCCAGTCTTAATGACAAAGGCATTCTACTTCACCCAGTCATGATGGTTGTCAAACAGACAACCAACAAGGGTCACAACTCGATACCCTAATATGAATGAGTGGAGATAAGAAAGAAGGAGAGATATTTACATATGACTTACTTTCCAAGCTTGATAAGCATTTCGGCTCCAACTTTCGCAATGTCTTCATAAATATCATCAGATTCAGCTAGACCACAAACAACAATGACCTAACACAGGACTTAAATAATCTTGAATAAAAAACCAGGGTATTGTTTAATTTGATAATTCCCTATAACAGTAAAATTTTAAAAGAACAAAATAATGAGGCTGCTCGCGTCGATTATGTAAATTTTGTTAGCTAAATATGCAAATTTTGATTGTTTAAAACTGCCAACTGGCCAATAAAAATCAATTTGTTTGAAGTAAGTCTTCGAATCAGTCTAGTTCTTTGAGTCTGTACTCCAATTAATTAGCGTTTGGAGATTCACCTAGTTGAAGAGGTTTGACGTTGCTCATGTAGTCAGAAGATTTTATAAAGAATCGAACGGCTTTAATTAAAGGGTATTAATCAGCTGGCCTGGCTCATCTAGATACAGTCTCTGCCAAACCAAAACAAAGTACCAGCTAGGTTTAGGAACTGGTAAGGATTCCTAGCTATCCCTGCTAGACCCTCATCCTCTCCCGCCCAAAGGCAAAATGTTTCTTGTAAAGTTTTTTATTAAGTCGAGCTTTAGATAATTTCTGATCTTCTGATCACCTGTAGAAGACAGGTATATAAATGAGAACGTATAAGATTATATTAAAAATAAAAAAGGCATATTCTGACTAGAGCACATGTGCTTTTCAGAAGGCAGAGCACCATCTGGTGAAAAGAACAGAAATCAACTATTCATTGATTTAGCCTGTTCCCTGATATTTAGCCAACCCATTTATATTTAATATCAACACCTGACCTTTTTATTTTTTTCTATTGTTTTTCATAAGAAGATATATTATGGAGAAAATTATATAAGAGAGAGAAAAATATTTGATATTCAATTAAAATTAATGAAAACTGTGATCAAATACCTTCTTTATCTAATTTTGTTTCGGATGCGATCACTGCCTCACTTACAAAGCTCGGAAAGATTGCCGCATCCTGGATATGTCTGGTCTTATCTAAATAGTTATGGCAGAGCTTGACTGTATCTTCTTGTCAGACTTCTTCTTGTCTCCAACCGAATTGAAGCCTATTTGCTTCCTTAAAAGTACCCACAACACACTGATGACACTAATAATTCACCAACACCCGATTATAACTGACACAATTTTATTAAACTTTCACATCCTTATATACAGAATTATATTTACAAGTATGTAAATCTTCTGGCTGAATAAGCAAAAAAGAGAAATTTACATAACCGGCGTCTCCAAAGTTATTTATCACAAAGCAATAACACGCCATCTATACATATAAAATGAAAGGACTCAAAAGCACGAATGTTTCTTTTTTACATAATACAAACTTCTACTGCCCTTACTGCGATGAAAAAATATATTGGGAGATCTTGGCTCATCAGTGGTGAACCCTCCCAGCTGTTTCGGCAATTTAATCCACCAGACCGCTTCTTAGAGCTCTAATACTGTATTGGACGATTCTGTTTATATACGCAGCACTGAAGGTTGGAATCTCAGAAATGAGTTTCAAGAAAACTATGGACATAAGCTTATAGGATAGTAGAATTATATTCAAATATTTGCATCGATTATCTAAGATTATCTTTATCTAAGATTCGTCAAATACATTCTTTATCTAAGATCAATATCCTCCTTGCAAAATTTCCATCTACCATCTTTACATATCCTTATTTTTACTCCTGAAGAAGAATAGAAATGCTTGAAAGCGTGTTTAAAATGGCTGAACCGATTTTGATGAAATTTGGTGGGGAGGTAGCTTAGAACTAGCAGACGGACATAGGATACTTTTTATCCCGTTCGACCGCGTCTAGAACGACTGAATTGTGTGGATTGGACATTTGCACTTATTTGCACACTGTGTTGAACTTAAAGGAGAGAAAGAGGCGGAATGTAACTTGAATTCTTAATTATATAATTAAATACAATATAATGCGGCTAGTGATTGTAAAACGACATTTGAATACTATCCCGCATGTGTTTCTTTTCAACGAAAATTCAAAATTTATTTTGAGGAGAAATAACGATTTTCTAATTTTTGGGATGATGTATGAAAGGGTGAATTGTGAAGAGTAATGTTAAACGGAAAAATAAAAGTGTCCAGGGATCCCTTTGAATTTTCGAAAAAAAAAACATCCTTGGAAATTTTATTTTTCCGTTTATCATTCCTCTTCAAATTCACCATTTCATACCTCATCCCAAAGGTTAGAAATAATCGTTATTTCTCCTTGAAATAAATTTTGAATTTTCGTCGAAAAGAAACACATGCGAGATAGTTTTCAAATGTCGTTTTAATTATATGTTTAATGAATCATTTCACATCTACAGTTTAGAGATTTCTATTTAATATGAGGTTTTATAGAAAATAGAAATTACTAAATTATTATAGTTATCAATGGTTTATAGTTTAATCTATGGAAAAACCATAAATCTTTGTTATCAATGGAAAATATGCACATTAAATAGCTATATGTATCTAGGAAATTTAGTCAATTTTATGGCATGTATGCCTACTGTGGTGAAGTATGAATAATTCATTAGAATTATTTGTTTATACTTTAAAGATTTTTTTTTTGCTTATCCCTAGTACACTTGGTACTAGCCATGGTAATCAAGGTGGGTAGAAGTAGGCGACTACTTTTACTGTAAGTGCACCACATGTCTACACATGTGAAAAGCAGTTTGACTTTGTACTAACAAATATGCCAGAGCCCCGTTTGATTACTACACTCGCTGGTGGGGTTAGACTTTTGCAAGAATCGGGAATCATTGGAGCATTTTTTTTTAATCAGAAAAAAAGTGCCCAATGCGAGAATCGAACCCGAGTCGTAGCGGTCGAAAACCAACGGTTTAGACCATCCTTCCTCCAACCCCCATACTTTAAAGATGAATTAACGAATTTATCAAGTGGTTACTTACCAGGAACTAATTCTTCATCTTCGAAGGCAGAAGTCAGCACCGCGACAGAAAGAAGAACAATAGAGAAAGTCCAGAAATTCATCTGTTGTGGACAACATTCATACATATAAGCAATTAGAAGTATTCTATAAAAATTGTTTAGAATAATGCTGTGTGGTGGCATCTTTTCAAAAAAGCATAATAGAAGGTGTAATCAAAAATTGATTAAATTTAGAGAGATTCTATTTTCTTTTTACTTAGAAGTAGCATGTTCGAACTGTGTGGGTTGAGAAACATACACTCATGGTCAAAACTTAATGAAATATAAGGTCCTTAATGTAGCCCTGCCGTGTGTGTGTGTTTATTATTATTATTTTTTTTTTTGAAGGAGACAGAGGCAATTTTGTTCACACTTGGTTATCTCATGTGTCTTCAAAAAATATCACTGTAATATCTTTCAGAGTTATTATATGAAACCTGATATACATGCTAAAAGTTACAACTTCCTTAAGTTTTGTCCATGAGTGTATTGTCTGAATCCCGATATACATGCTAAAAGGTTACAACTTCCTTAAGTTTTGTTCATGAGTGTATTGTCTGAATCCCGATATACATGTTAAAAGGTACAACTTCCTTAAGTTTTGTCCATGAGTGTATTGTCTGAATCCCGATATACATGCTAAAAGGTATAACTTCCTTAAGTTTTGTCCATGATTGTATTGTCTGAATCCCGATATACATTCTTAAAGGTATAACTTCCTTAAGTTCTATCCATGAGTGTATTGTCTGAATACCGATATACATTCTAAAAGTTACAATTTCCTTAAGTTTTGTCCATGAGTGTATTGTCTAAATCCCGATATTCATGCTAAAAGGTATAACTTCCTTAAATTTTGTCCTTGAGTGTATTGTCTAAATCCTGATATACATGCTGAAAGGTACAACTTCCTTAAGTTTTGTCCATGAGTGTATTGTTTGAATCCCGATAAACATGCTAAAAGGTACAACTTCCTTAAGTTTTGTCCATCAGTGTATTGTCTGAATACCGATATACATTCTAAAAGTTACAACTTCCTTAAATTTTGTCAATGAGTGTTTTGTCTGAATCCCGATATACATGCTGAAAGGTACAACTTCCTTAAGTTTTGTCCATGAGTGTATTGTCTGAATACCGATATACATGCTAAATGGTACAACTTCCTTAAGTTTGTCCATGAGTGTATTGTCTGAATCCCGATATACATGCTAAAAGTTACAACTTCCTTAAGTTTTGTCCATGAGTGTATTGTCTGAATCCCGATATACATGCTACAAGGTACAACTTCCTTAAGTTTTGTCCATGAGTGTATTATCTGAATCCCGATATACATGCTAAAATGTACAACTTCCTTAAGTTCTGTCCATGAGTGTATTGTCTGAATCCCGATATACATGTTAAAAGGTAAAGCTTCTTTAAGTTTTGTTAATGAGTGTATATTTTTAGCACTATAGAGAAATTCTTTGTGATTGTGCTTAAGGTAATTATAGGCATACATTTTGCGAGGTATAGAAATATATTGATACATTGCAGAAAAAAATAGAAAATAATATTTTCTGTTTGTGTGTGTGCATTATTTATTTTATTTTTAATTCATTGAAAGTCAATGATATATGTACTAATTTAATAAAAATCTCATCTGAAAAATATATATTTTTTAAAACACACTCAACAAGAAAGCAGCAAAAAAAAAACGAGATAAACTAAAATGTATATTTTGTTAACAAACACTTATAATTTAAAACTTGCTTTTATTGTAAGTGCATCACATTTCTACATAGACTGAAATAAGTTTGATTTTTTCACTTAAAAATGTGTCACACCCACGTTTGGCTATTTGCACTCGCTGGTTTGGTTAGACTTTTGTAAGAATCTGGGTCCATTGGAACATTTTTTTTTTTGTAATTAGAAAAAGTGTGGGATTATATCTCGGATGGTATCAGTCGAAAATTAACGGCTTATACCATTCGTTACTGACATTCACTTTTAAAATTACAAAAAACCTTATAAAAAGCTACTTAAAAAGTCACAATATATAAACAAATATGATGTAAAGCAAATACACTTCGGCCGGTAAACCTTTTTATTATCTCGATGTTGCGACAAAAATCTTTTGTCCTCGTCAGGAATAAATAAAAAACATTTACTAACCGAAGGGTATCTTAATTCTTAAACTATGAATGCTAGCCAGAAAACCTCTATCTTCATGTTAAAGCAAAAAATATATATATAGAAAACCTATCTGTTGAGATAGAGTGTTAAACTTTCTAACTTATACCCTACTATTTTGAAAATAGAGCAATCCATAGATAAATCTTAAATTAAAAAGACATATATTGGAACAAAATATCATTTATTTTACCAATATTTCAGTTGGCTGAACGCCAACCTTTATCAAGGTGTTATAACATATAACATTGACACACTTTAAAATGTTATAACACCTTGATTAGTATAAATCCTATTTTGCATAGCCACTTATGTAAAGGAGATAATGTTGCGCGCATAACATAGATTCTCAATTTATACAGGTTCAAGTATATATAATAGATGTCAACGTGTGTGTGTGTTGTGTGGCTATAACAATTCACAACAGGTTTACGTGAAGTATTACTATCATTGCTACAAACAGAACAAGTTTCAACCAAGACTCCTTACCACAACAACAACAACAAAAACCTTTATTAAGACACTATTGTCTTAAAAGGGGATTCCCCTAAAAGGTTATATATGTACATGAGAGAGGAGGAAAAGCAATTTGGAGGGGGAGGGGGAGCAATCAGCCGTTGTCTGTGGAGACTCCTTACCTTGACAGGTCTAGTAAAAACAGGAATGTAGAAGATCATTAAAAAAGGCTGTTATATATATATTCTCCACAGAGAAACAAGTGTTCTCCATCTGGTAACAATAAAACAATGGAAGACGTAGACTTCTATTTGAAGTGCATTGTTTCTTTACAATTACATATTCTTTTGTGAAAGACGTTTCTCATATACAACTGTATGGGATCAAATAAATTTTATTATATATTTATTAAATTATTCAAAATTTTGAGATCTAACACATTTTGTTCATACTAGGTTATCTGGTGTCTTCAATAAAGATCACTGTAATATCTTTCAGAGTTATTGTCTGAATCCCGAAATACATGCTAAAAGGTACAATTTCCTTAAGTTATGTCCATAAGTGTATTGTCTGAATCCCGATATACATGATAAAAGGTACAACTTCTTTAAGTTTTGTCCATGAGTGTATTGTCTGAAACCCGATATACATGCTAAAAGGTACAACTTCATTAAGTTTTGTCCATGAATGTATTGTGTGAATCCCGATATACATTCTAAAAGGTACAACTTCCTTAAGTCTTGTCTATGAGTGTATTGTCTGAATCCCGATATACATGATAAAAGGTACAACTTCTTTAAGTTTTGTCCATGAGTGTATTGTCTGAAACCCGATATACATGCTAAAAGGTACAACTTCCTTAAGTTTTGTCCATGAATGTATTGTGTGAATCCCGATATACATGCTAAAAGGTGCAACTTCCTTAAGTCTTGTCCATGAGTGTATTGTCTGAAACCCGATATACATGCTAAAAGGTACAACTTTCTTAAGTTTTGTCCATGAATGTATTGTGTGAATCCCGATATACATTCTAAAAGGTACAACTTCCTTAAGTCTTGTCTATGAGTGTATTGTCTGAAACCCGATATACATGCTAAAAGGTACAACTTCCTTAAGTTTTGTCCATGAGTGTATTGTCTGAATCCCGATATACATGCTAAATGGTACAACTTCCTTAAGTTTTGTCCATGAGTGTATTGTCTGAAACCCGATATACATGCTAAAAGGTACAACTTCCTTAAATTTTGTCCATGAATGTATTGTGTGAATCCCGATATACATGCTAAAAGGTACAACTTCCTTAAGTCTTGTCCATGAGTGTATTGTCTGAATCCCGATATACATGCTAAAAGGTACAACTTCATTAAGTTTTGGTCATGAGTGTATTGTCTGAATCCCGATATACATGCTAAAAGGTACAACTTCATTAAGTTTTGTCCATGAATGTATTGTGTGAATCCCGATATACATGCTAAAAGGTACAACTTCCTTAAGTCTTGTCCATGAGTGTATTGTCTGAATCCCGATATACATGCTAAAAGGTACAACTTCATTACGTTTTGGTCATGAGTGTATTGTCTGAATCCCGATATACATGCTAAAAGGTATAACTTCCTAAAGTTTTGTCATTGAGTGTATATCATTTTAGTGTATGAATCCCATGAAACCTACATACAATATATATATATATATATATATATATATATATATATATATATATATATATATATATATATATATATATATATATAGTAATGTAGTTGGTGTTATCCTGTAGGATGACTGTAGTGTGGCATGTTGGTTGCAGTCGTGGTGGCCACAATGTTTAGAGTGGGTTCAGGCGTGGAATTGGGATTACACAAAAGGACGAGACATGTTGGATGTCACCATAGAGATGGCGAGAGAGTAAGTGAAGCCGACACCGGTCAGGGCAGATCTGTTGGGAGAGGTCTGTCAATCATTGTGTCTCAAAGCGGACTGATCTGTTTGAGCAAGAAGGGGGCACATCTGGTACCCCGACATGTTTTTTTGGACCTTTTCCTATCGGCTGTCACTCACTCGAAATTTTATTTTTGTAATTTTGGTAATTACACTATAACTATATAACACATGGGGGATATAAGTATATATTGAAATATATTACAACATATATTATGTTTACAGATATTGATTTTTTTATATATATTCGAGTATATTCTCTTTATTCTTTGTTAGGTAAAAAACTCCAAGTTCAAAATAATTTGACAAAATTTTGGCTGAAAATGATTTTCTTAGTTTTCTATATTTATCCTAGATACAATATATTGCAAATATATCTTCATTTAGTTCATTAAAAAAAAAACAAGCAAGTTATTTATTCAGTAATATTGTCACTGTAGTGATAACGAGTATAACAAAAGTTTAAGTAAAAATAATTTATTTATAAAATGTAAACTATTTCTAAAAAATTATTTACAAGTAATAATATACAAGAATGGTAAGGGGTGATGACTATGCAAATATTGATGATGATATACCACAGAATATTTAAAATAATTATTCAGTGACATTGCCTCCTTCCTAGATGAACAGCGTCCCGCTGTAATTATCACTTGAAAAGATCAGCTTGGTCCTCAGGGTCATGGTAGGGTTTCATTCTCAGTACATGGACCAGGTCTCTTGTTTTGCGTCTCCTGGTTGGTTGGTCCACAGGTTCAACTTCGAAGGTCACGTCAGAGAGTTTCCGAGTAACCTTGTATGGCCCGAAGTACCTTTTCATCAGTTTTTCTGAGAGTCCCACCTTTCTTATCGGGATGAAAATCCATACCAGGTCACCGACGTTGTAATCCATTGCCTCGTGCTTTGAGTCATATCTGGCCTTGTCCTTTTCTTGGGCTTTCAAGGTTTCTAATCTTGCTAGCTGCCTAGTTTCTTCGACTCGCGAGGCAATCTTCTGACTGTAATCCTCTTGGGGATCTTCATGCGGATTTGGGAAATGAGTGTCTACAGTTGTTTCGGCTTCGCGTCCATGAATCAGTTTAAAAGGGGTAAAACCTGTCGTATCTTGTTTTTCCGTGTTGTAGGCTAACGTGACATAGGGCAGGATTACGTCCCAGTCCTTCTGTTCAACACTTACATACATAGCGATCATGTTGGTTAAGGTTTTGTTTAACCTCTCCGTCAGTCCATTCGTCTGGGGATGATACGCTGTCGTGAACCGATGTATCGACGAGCATTGATTTGTGAGTTCCGCCATCAACTTGGATTGAAATACTCTTCCTCGGTCCGTGATGATTTCTCTGGGGGCTCCGTGCTTGAGAACAACATCTTCCATTAAGAACTTGGCTGCTTCTTTTGCTTCCCCTGTGGGTAAGGCTTTAGTAACGGCAAATCGAGTAAGATAGTCAGTACAGACTATGATCCATTTATTACCAGTATCAGACTTGGGAAATCTTCCAAGGAGGTCCATTCCAACTCTCTGAAAAGGGGAGGTTGCAGGAGGTATGGCCTTAAGTAGTCCGGGTGGCTTTTGAGTTGATTGTTTCTTTCTTTGGCACTCTTTACAATGAGCGACATACTTCCGTATGTCCCGGAGAAGTCCTGGCCAGAAATATTTGTTTTTAACTCTCTCATATGTCTTCTAAAATCCAAGATGACCTGCTGTGGGAGCGTCGTGTAAACTTTTCAGTAGTTCTAAGCGTAAGTGCTTAGGAATAACTAAAAGGTGTTGGTTTCCCAGGGGGTCGAAATTCTTTTTGTATAAGGTTCCTTTTAACATTTCATATCCTTTCGATTCGGCACCAAATCTTTCCGTTTCCTCTATCAATTTACAAATTTTAGGGTCTTTTCTTTGTTCAGCCTCGAAGCACGTCAGAGCAGTTATTGAGGGTATATCATCATCCTCATCATTGTATGCTTCTTCCGATTCAAGTTGGAGAGGATTTCGAGAAAGACAGTCGGCATCTTGGTGTTTGCGTCCACTTTTATAAACAACCGTTACATTGTATTCTTGGAGTTTTAAAGCCCATCTTGCTAGTCTTCCTGTCGGGTCCTTCAGATTATATAACCAGCAAAGAGCGTGGTGGTCAGTGACGATGACAAACTCACGACCAAAAAGGTACGGTCGAAATTTGTTGATGGCCCATATTGCGGCCAAGCATTCTCTTTCCGTTGTTGAGTAATTCTTCTCCGCCTTAGATAAAGTTCTTGAAGCATAACCAACTGGCCGCTCTTTCCCATCGTTGATCTGTACGAGGACAGCTCCAATTCCATAACCGCTGGCGTCAGTATGGAGCTCGGTTGGCAGTTGTTCTTCAAAATAGGCAAGAACAGGTTCAGACATCAATGCTTTTTTCAAGGAATCAAAAGCATCCTGTTGGTCAGAGTTCCACGTGAATTTATTATCTTTTTTGAGGACTTCGTGTAAAGGAGCAGCTTTCTCAGCAAAATATTTTCGATAAATCTACGATAATAGGAACATAGGCCAATGAAGCTTCTCACATCTGTTATAGATTTTGGGGTCGGAAACTTGGCGATAGCTTCAATCTTTTCTGGATCGGGATAAATACCTTTACTATCGACGAGGTGTCCAAACACTCTGATTCGTTTGGTTCCGAAAAGGCACTTTTTTGGGTTGAGGCGTAGCTCGGCTTTGTCGAGACATTGTACTATGATTTCAAGCCGGTGTGAATGTTTGTTGAACGATTTGGAATACACCACGATGTCGTCTAAATAACAGAGGGCCATCGTCCATTTCAAGCCTTTCAATATCTTGTCCATCATGCGCTCGAATGTTGCAGGGGCATTGCACAGGCCAAAGGGCATGACTAGGAATTCGTAGAGTCCGTCAGGGGTAATAAAGGCAGTTTTTTCTCTATCTGCTTCGTCGACTTCTATTTGCCAATATCCTGAACGAAGGTCCATTGATGAATAAAATTTGGCTCCTTTCAGGGAGTCAAGTGTATCATCGATTCGGGGTAGTGGGTAAACGTCTTTTTTTGTAACTTTGTTCAGTCGTCTGTAATCCACACAGAAACGCCAGTTACCATCCTTCTTCTTCACTAAAATAACCGGCGATGACCATGGACTTTCTGAATGACGTATAATCCCGGCGTCTAGCATTTTGTCCACTTCCGTTTGGATTGCTTGGCGTTTTGTAGGGGAGACTCGATATGGTCTATGCTTAATAGGCTGATGGTTTCCAGTTTCAATTTTATGTTTGGTTACTGAAGTTTGCTTTACTGGTTCATTATTTTTATCAAATATTTTATCATATCGTTTTAAAATTGATAAGATTTGAGACTGCTGCTCTTCTGATAAATCATCACTAATTAAATTTTGTAAAAATTTAAAGTCACTTTTATCAGCATGACTGGCATGATTCGCATTTTTCACCTCCTTATTAAATTCAGAACATTCTGAAATAGCCGTCAAGTTATTTTCTTCAACCCTTTGAATTTTTCCCAGGCACATTCCCTTAGGGACTATTTGAGCTGTGGTGCTAGAATTTACGATCCAAAGTTTTCCTTTATTATGGGAAAGCCTGAATAATGCACAGGGAAGTGTTAACCCTTTTCCTATTAATACCTTTTTCGAAGGTTCAAAAAGTACCTGATTTTACCCATTAAGCTCTTCACTCATAACATTTATTAGTTTTGTAGATTCGGCTGGGATTACGACGCTTCTGCTAGCCACAACCTTTCCCATGGAAGCTGGTGAATTTAGTACATCTTTGGCCTCTTCCAATCTGATTTCGGCGCGTCCACAATCAATCACGGCATTTGATGCCTCTAGGAAATCCCATCCGAGGATAATACTTGGGTTACTATTAGGGAGGACGATAAACTCAAGCGGCTGTTCCAATCCATTGATGCTCAAGCTGATTGTGCATCGGCCGATCGATGTAACATTCTTGCCATCAGCAACTTTCAGAGTCATTCCGCTATCCTTGAACATGGTCTTTTTTAATTGTCGTCTTAATCCATCAGAGATAACTGAAAAAGAGGAACCTGAATCGACCAGAGCAGAAAATGCAATGTCATCAATGATGATTTCGACATAATTTTGTTGTAATTTAGCGGCTGTCGACGATGGAGGGTTTTTCACACCCGCGGCTTCCCCCTCGAAAGAAGACGCGACGCTTAGTTTTTTTCTAGATTGTAGCGGCGTGGGGATTGGCTTGTATGGCGGCCTGGGGAAATGGACTGGCGTCTTGGGGATCTTCCTCTGTTTGGATACGGCGATTGTCTGCGGTAGATTTGGCTTCTTATCGCTTGGTGGTTACCCATTTGAGGTTCTTGGTTGCTTGGTGCATGTCCTTCGGGTCTCTGCGTCCATTGTCGTCGTTCTCTACAATATCGCTTAACATGGCCTGGGCGGCCGCAATTAAAACATATTGGGATGTTGTCATGCGTCCTCCATTCATCCGTTCTTCGTTGTGGTGGCGACTGGTTATATATGGGTGTTTGGGTAGGGTACTGACGTCGTGGAACCTGGCTGAATGTACGTGTTTGGTTGGGGTACGACTGTCGTGGCGGAGGCCTTTGAATAGGCTTCGAAATTGAAGCTACGTTTTTTTCAATCTCTTCTCGGATAATTTCTTTCAGAGAAGATGGTTCAGGGGTAGTTGACTCGGGATTTAGTGCGCGATGAACTTCTTCACGCACGATGCGTCGGATTAAGTCTTCCATTGATTCAGAGTCTGCTGAATCGATGGCGGCAACATTCGGTAGTCTGTCGAATACTACACGTTTATTTACACGTTTTTTTTATTTGAAGCCTCGATTTTACGGCACCATTTGATGAACTCATCGATAGTTGCGATGTCTAAAATGATTATTGACTGATATATCTCCTCCGATATCCCTTTCGTCAAGTGTGCGACTATTTCATTTTCCATCATAGCCGGATTCACTTCTCTGCACAGATGGAGAACATCTTGAATGTAGGAATCACTGGTCTCCTCCTTCCCCTGAGCTCGAGTTCTGAGGTTCTCTGCGAGCTGATCTTTTTGGGTCACATGATGTCCGAAATTCTGAGAAAACATTTTCACAAAAATATCTCATGAATTAATTTTCTCTTCAACATTTTCGTACCATCTGTGCGCTGTTCCTTGGAGGAAAAAATAAACATTTGCGAGACACATTGAATCATCCCAGCAGTTGTAGCGAGCGACGCGATGGAATTCTTTCAACCATTTTTCTGGATTCTGGTTGCGTTCTCCAGTAAAAATAAAAGGATTTCTAAAAGGTTGAAAGTGGTACTGACCCATTTTTGTCTGTGTCTCTTGCTTGGCCATAGCGATGTTTTCTTCAGGTTCTAGTCCTTGTAGTCTTCGGCTTCTTCTAACAGCTTGGGCGTCGAGGGAATATTCCAGCTTCTCCACCAGTTGTCACGGTAGTGATAACGAGTATAACAAAAGTTTAAGTAAAAATAATTTATTTATAAAATGCAAACTATTTCTAAAAATTTATTTACAAGTAATAACATACAAGAATGGTAAGGGGTGATGACTATGCAAATATTGATGATGATATACTACAGAATATTTAAAATAATTATTCAGTGACAATATGATCAAAGCAATTGTGTGAAGATATCAATTATTTAGATTTACCATTTCTCTTTTTTCTTCCGGGCATCCTAATTTCTAATTTATCGGGTAGGAGTTATTTTCCTCTTATAATTGTTTTATTATTATTATTATTATCCCAAGTACACGTGGTACAGGCCATGATAATCATGGTGGGTAGAAGTAGGTGACTGCTTTTACTGTAAGTGCACCACATGTCTACACACGTGGAAAGCAGTTCGACCTTTACACTTTGAGCCAGAGCTCAGTTTGGTTACTTGCACTCGCTGGTGAGGTTTGACTCTTGCAAGAATCGGGGGTCATTGAAGCTTTTTTTTTTTTAATTAGAAAAAAAGTGCCCAGTGCTGGATTTGATCCCGGGTCGTAGTGATCGAAAACCAACGGTTTAGACCACCCTTCTGATCTGTTTTGTTTAAAGATAATATATCAGTGATATATTATTACTTTACTTTAATCTGTTTTGATTTGAGATATCTATATTAATAAAATGGAAATTTCATAAGTGTTGTTCGCTAAAAACTTTCGTTACAATGCATCAATTTCAACCAAATTTTCAACATTTATGTAAAACGAGATGGAGCAGGTTTTGCTTAACATCAAAATATATTTCCTAACATTAACATGCGTAACTTCGGTGTTATCGATTAAATACAAAAAAATCAACAGAGTTAATTTTATTTATATATAAATACAAAAAAAATCAACAGAGTTAATTTTTTTACATACTAGCTAATAATCTCAATCTAAAAAAATATTCAAAACAAGCAATTTTAAGATAACACCATATGTAAAACAGTCGGCCAAGAAAACAACAACGATATTACATCTTTCTCACATATTCACACACAATCTTGATTAATAATTAAAATTAATCTTTAACATTGTTTATTATACTTCATAATATATAATATTCGTTAGGCAAACTTTCACTCGGATAAAACCCGGGCGGAGCCGGGTACACCCGCTAGTATATATATAATCGAAGATATATCATCATTATAAAAGGCTTTGTTTATAATATATATGTATGCAAGATGGGTGAAATAATAAAATAATTATAGTAGCATAAAATTTCACATCTTTTATTTTTCATTTAAAGATATATGAATTTAAAGAGAAATTTCCTATAAAATAACTTTTACTATTAATCTTCACCCTATAATAGAAACTTATCACCTTCCCCACCGACCTTCTCTTATAATTGTGTCCCAGCTAGTTGATTCTTTTAAATTATTATTTTATTATTAAAGTCGATGAAGAAGAGGTAATATACAGATTGAAAAAAGAACATTAGAGGGCTGCAAGAAAAGTTTTTTCAATGAAAAAAAAAATAGAAAATTTTCCCTGGATTCCCAATGAAAATTCCTAATGTACTTATTTTAATATTGATTCAAGGGAATATTTTATCGAATTATAATCTACAGATTATTAATGATAACTTTCCAATACATATCGATTTGTACTCTATTCTGATAGAGTGTAGGCATAGTCAATAATTTACAAATACAATATTGTAAAACGACATTTTAAAATTATACCGCATGTGTTTCTTTTCAACGAAAAATCCAAATTTATTTTTAAGGAGAAATAATGATTATTTCTAATCTTAAGGATGAGGTATGAAAGGTTGAATTGTGAAGAGCAATGATAAACGGAAAAATAAAAGTGTCCAGGGATGGATACATGCGGTATAATTTTAAAATGTCGTTTTACAATCACAAGCCGCATTATATTATATTGTAGACTATTGTAATGATGAAGAAGAAACAAAAGTTAACGGCAACGAGTTTCTTTTATTAATGCTGTATAATCGGCAAGCTTTAGGACTTTGACGTCCTTCGACAGTCAACTTTCCAAGAAACTAGAAGATAATATATATGTATACACATATACACCCATACCTCGCTTTGCGTCGGGGTTACGTTCCAAAAGAACACGACGCAAATTGAAACGACGCAAAGTGAAAATATATGAAGGCGCAATCAAAAACAAAGGTGTTGCCATATTTTAGGAAAAAAATATTCGAAAAAAAAATTAAAGACTCGAATCCAAAACAACGCAACTTCGAAAATCTAACGATGCACAGTGAAAATCAGTAAAAATTAAGCAGCGACGCAACTTCGAAAAAAACGCAAAACGAAATGACGTAAAGCTAGGTATGGTGTATATTATTTAAGTGTATATATATTATCTTCTAGTTTCTTTGAAAGTTGATTGTCGAAGGACGTCAAAGTCCGAAAGTTTGCCGAATTGACAGCATTAATAAAAGTTAACTTGCTCCTGTTAACTTTTGTTCCTTCTTCAAGATGATGTCTGGTGATTCTTTCTCTTGTAGTTAGAATATTGTGTCAATTATGAAAGGCGTAGTTTCCTTTGTTATGAATACATTTAATCATTGAAAAATGTCTATCTATAAAAAATAGATTAAAATAGATGATAAATTTGTAAGAGAGAGAAAGAGGTTGAGATTGAAAAACCAATTTATTAAATCGTTCATATTACCACGTGGAAAACTAGGGAAGGCCAAAACTTCAGGATGAGACAGCATTTTATTTCAGACAAGAACAAACTATGAAGGATAAACAAAAGATAAGGAATGAGGGAAGTTTACAGAGTAGTAAAAATATAAACATAAAAAAATGATACTCTGTTAATACTAGTGTAAAATAATAAATACTTCTCTACAATATAATATTATATATGATTAAATACAATATTGAATAAATAAAAATTAATAAGGATAAATAATGATAAATATATGGATAAATGAGAGAAAGATGAAAGTTGAAAAGTACGGTAGAATCTCAAATTACTCATTTTTATTCTCATAAAGTAGGTAGATTAGCATTGTATGTTGCTTGTGTGATTTTTAATTCGAAACTCTCGTTGATATAGGTGTCAGAAACTTTACGACGTTTTAGAAGGCTAGGGATAGTAAAAAGGTGAGATTTGACAATTTGTTAAAGCTCGTATGTCGGTTTTGACATGTTATATAGCATTGATAGATAGGAAAAATGGTCGCTATATTTTTTTAAACTAAATTCTATTGACGTTATATGGTGCTGAGTTTGTTGTTGACACACATTAAAATGTTATTATACCTTGAAAAAGGTTGGCGTTCAGCCAACTGAAATATTGGTAAACTAAATGATATTTGATGAAAAAAAAAGATATTTTGATAATTAGGTGGAAGTTAGAAAATCAATAATTATTTTTCTAGGTGACTTCTTAAAACTTCTTGAAATTTAAACTTTTCAGTGATATGCCAACCTATGTACAGTGGATTCTGTGGCCACTGAAAATGCGTCAAACCTGGAGGCTGCTAATCTCTGCGCTGCCTGGAGTATAGGAGCTCTATCTATGCTTCCTTCCTGTGGTGAATCTGTATAAGAACTTTGACTTTATTAAGCTGTATGTGTGTATAATACAAACTTGAAGTTGTGAGAGTAAAATGGTTTACCTTACTTGTAAAACTGGGTCGGTTATGTTTGTAGGTGATGCGGATAAAAACTATTCAAAACAATAATTTATATGAAAAAACAATAGAAAAAATAAAAGATAAGTGGGTCAGGTGTTAATATTAAAAATAAAGAAGGCATCTCCTGACCACGAACACATGTGCTTTTTAGATGGCAGAGCGCCATCTAGTGGAGCAAAAATAAACTAAACGTTTATTTAGCTTGCTGCGTGATATTTGGCCAACCCAATTTCTTGATAAATCAGCGCGAAACGCGTTCGTGGATGTCTTTTCTTGATTTATCAAGAAATTGGGTTGGCCAAATATCACGGAGCAAGCTAAATAAACGTTTAGTTTATTTTTGATCCACTAGATGGCGCTCTGCCATCTAAAAAGCACATGTGCTCGTGATCAGGAGATGCCTTCTTTATTTTTAATAATTTATATATAGCTGGTAGCCTGAATAAATTTAGATGGAGGAATAAAGGAATATTTACTGAAATAATGGCAATGATAAGAAACAAAAAAGGATCTCATCTCTATGTAAGAGTGTAGTGACAAGGGAGGCTATCCATAAGAGGCTCCAACTATCCTAGCCTCAATCCTGTAATAGTCAACTTAACCTTTACTATTAAAATAATTTTATACTAACCTTACTAAAAGAATCATACACGTCAAAAATGGTTTATATTTCTTATAATAGATGGCGCACTAATGCACTAAAATTTCCCATGAACAAATTTCCCATGAACAAATTTCCCATGACAAAATGAACAACTTTCATTGAAACTTCAGGAAGACGCACTGAGACAGGAATTAAGTCACAGCTACCAAGACCTCAGAGACCTAAGATACGGCAAGGTTCAGGGTGGAGTGATATACAAGAGTGGGAAAGATGATCTGTTGTTGTACAGCTGGTCGTAAAACTCCCTAACAACTTGTGGAAGTTCCCTGGGAGGAAATCTTGATGAAACTAGACCTCGCCTTCCCTGATGTAGGGAACTATCAATAAAACTGTATTGCCTTGCTTGTGAAAAAAAACTTAACCTTTACTGCTTTAACACTCAATCTAGGTTAAAATAAGAACATTGAGCATTCAGAAAAGAGTTTCTTTTTAAAATATTTTTTATTTAAAAATCTCTCAAGCTTTCTGGCAAGAAAGCCCTTCTACGGGAGCATGTATATCGGGATAGAGACAATAACTCTGAAATATATTACAGTGACCTTTATTGAATATACACGAAATAACCAAGTGTGAACAACCTCTGTCTCCTTAAAAAAAAGACAATCAACAACATATAAGACTTTCCACGTTCTTAAGTTTTGTCCATGAGTATATATCCTATTAATATAAATCAAAATATTATTCAATTATAGACACACACAACAGACACACAAAATGTATATATATATCCTTCTACTGGATTCTTAATGTTCTTATTTTAACACTTTCGACCCGAAGGACGCGCGTCCTTGCCGATTTTGCCTCAAGCCAGAAGGACGCGAATTCGCGTCCTCTATTTTCAAAAATATATATAAAATGGCTGTTGGTCGACACGAATTCGAGTCTACAGAGATCTTGTCCCATACCTTCTTGTCTATCTATAAGTGGGTTGGGGGGATGTAGCTGACCTAATGTACCTGTAAAAACGTCACGTGCGACCGCCATTCCAGCAGCTCCTATTGCCTGTCTATGAAACTGTGGAATGGTCTGTCCTCAAAGTGTTAATATTGATTCAAGGGATTATTTTATCGAACTCGATCTAGGGCTACATAAATCAACGCAACCCCATACTATCTAGTAGCCAAGAACCCCATGGGTATATGCAAAGAGATAAGATATGCTACAGAGACTCTCCAATGGCCCAGGAAATGTGTGATAGACTACACAGAGCCTGGTGTATAGAGTAATGTTGGGGAAAAGGGGTGGACTCGAGCTACTCTAGCTGCCATATGTGAGACACCAAAAACGGCATTTCAGCTTGGAGGGAAAACAAAGGGCAGTCTGAACACATCTGCGTCTGGTAGAAAACGTGAAGAGTTGCCTCTGGGACGTTTGGATGATCCTGAAAGACGATGCCAGGAGAGCCTGACATCGGAGCGGCCTACAAGCCGCTATGAGGACATTTGACATCTGTGATAGATAAGAGATAGAAATGATTGAAGAGAAATGCGTGTAGATTGACATGGCTTTCCCCAAAGACTACCCCATCAACCACTTTGGTCTACTACATCTCATCTACTAAAATTCCAGTGTCTGGAGTTGGATGCATGTAGGAATGACTTAAAAATCCTATTTGAGGTAGATAACAGTGCCAAAAGTTTGAGTCAAAAAGACGATCCATCAAATAAGTTTATATAAAAGGACGTACCTGGATTTGCAAAGAAAAATAAACATTTTTTCTCAAAATATTTCAAGAGATTGATCCCTCTTTATCAATTAATTGCACAGTAAACTTAATTTGCAAATTCTTGTAGTTAGCATGAAAAACAAAAGTATTGTATACAACTTTAGTCTGCGCTATGTAGACATATTGTGTGACCTTTAGAGAAGTAATAAGGTCCTATGAGAGAGAGAGAGAGAGAAGTATAACTGAGTATCTACCTGACTGGAAAGCTCTGGACTGATAATCCAACCAGAAGTAGGTCAGGAAATAGAATAATAAACCAAGACATCAGACATGCAATTTTCTTTTGATATTTCTATATTTGAGAATAATTTTAGAAAAATTTACTTTTCCAGATACACACCAAATATAAACACTCATAGACAAAACTTAAGGAAGGTGTTCCTTTTAGCATGTGTGTGTGTGTATATCGGGATTCAGACAATAAACTTATAGACAACACTTAAGAAAGTTGTACCTTTTAGCATGTATATCGGGATTCAGACAATACACTCATGGACAACACTTAAGAAAGTTGTACCTTTTAGCATGTCTATCGGGATTCAGACAATACACTCATGGACAAAACTTAAGGAAGTTGTACCTTTTAGCATGTATATCGGGATTCAGACAGTACACTCATGGACAAAACTTAAGGAAGGTGTTCCTTTTAGCATGTATATCGGGATTCAGACAATACACTTATAGACAACACTTAAGAAAGTTGTACCTTTTAGCATGTCTATCGGGATTCAGACAATACACTCATGGACAAAACTTAAGGAAGTTGTACCTTTTAGCATGTATATCGGGATTCAGACAGTACACTCATGGACAAAACTTAAGAAAGTTGTACCTTTTAGCATGTATATCGGGATTCAGACAATACACTCATTGACAGAATTTAAGGAAGTTATACCTTTCAGCATGTATATCGGGATTCGGACAATACACTCATGGACAAAACTTAAGGAAGGTGTCCCTTTTAGCATGCATATCGGGATTCAGACAATACACTCATGTACAAAACTTATGGAAGTTGTACCTTTTAGCATGTATATCGGGATTCAGACAGTACACTCATGGACAAAACTTAAGGAAGTTGTACCTTTTAGCATGTATATCGGGATTCAGACAATACACTCATTGACAGAATTTAAGGAAGTTATACCTTTCAGCATGTATATCGGGATTCGGACAATACACTCATGGACAAAACTTAAGGAAGGTGTCCCTTTTAGCATGCATATCGGGATTCAGACAATACACTCATGTACAAAACTTATGGAAGTTGTACCTTTTAGCATGTATATCGGGATTCAGACAATACACTCATGTACAAAACTTATGGAAGTTGTACCTTTTAGCATGTATATCGGGATTCAGACAGTACACTCATGGACAAAACTTAAGGAAGTTATACCTTTTAGCATGTATATCGGGATTCAGACAATACACTCATTGACATAATTTAAGGAAGTTATACCTTTCAGCATGTATATCGGGATTCGGACAATACACTCATGGACAAAACTTAAGGAAGGTGTCCCTTTTAGCATGCATATCGGGATTCAGACAATACACTCATGTACAAAACTTATGGAAGTTGTACCTTTTAGCATGTATATCGGGATTCAGACAATACACCCATGGAAAAAACTTAAGGAAGTTGTAACTTTTAGCATGTATATCGGGATTCAGACAATAACTCTGAAGATATTACAGTGACCTTTATTGAAGACACACGAAATAACCAAGTGTGAACAACCTCTGCCTCCTTCAAAAAAAAAAGAAAGACAACCAACAATATAATGACTTTCCACTTTCTTAAGTTTTGTCCATTAGTGTATAGTTAATAGATAACCTATAACTTGATGAATGTAACAATAATAGAAAGGAACAAATAATCTATTGAATGCATTTATTAATAATTTAGCCCGACTTTGATTTCTTGTCTTTGCACATGCACTTGTGCTCTTGTCTCATACTCTTGGGCAAGATACCCTTGAACCACTGGCATTTGCACTTTTTGTTGGGATCGGTGCAAGACTTCTGACATTGTTTCTTCTTGTCTAAAGCCTTAGCGATTTGTGCAGCGGTGTATCTGCAAACACGTCACATTATAGTATCAACAACAAGCCTTTTATTGGAGACCTTTGACATACAGTGGATTCGTCCAGATACATAGTTGCTTAGTAAAGATGAGTTAGTTATTTACAGGTTCTCATATACATATTTATTTACATATGGCTCTCTTTTCTTAATGTTTCTTATCTTACGCAGCCCTGTAAAACTTGTACAGGACCAATGTATTGGATTTATTCTTTGTCATCCTAGACAACAGTCTCCAGAACAAGATGATTTGATCCAAATTTTAACACAAAAGAAGTTTTCTTTCACTTCTTAACTTTAAACAGAAAAACATGTGGTGCTCCAATTCCGATTTGGTGTTTTATTTACATAATAGACATATTCCATTACAGTTAAGCTAAATATTAAGCAAAAACAACAACAACAAAAGCCTTTATTTAGGGCATTCCGCCCCATACAGGATTCGCCGTATTTACACATCAACAAGAGGAAAGGAAAGAGGAAACATTTACAACAAAATAAAGTTTGTCTCACATTCAGTTACCTATTTACAGATAGGTCATCCTCTAGTATCCTTTGCCCTGCATTCTTTCTCATGCGCCCAGCTTCTGTGCAGAACTTAAAGTATCTAACAATCAGTAATTCATCATCCAGAGCTGAAGAGAGAAGTTGACATATGCGATGGTATCTAAATTGACCAGAGTTAGAGCTTGGGAAAATTTCAGTACGTTTTTCTGTTAAGAGAGGGCATTGGAAGAAATAGTGAACCAAATTGTCATCCATGAGATCCTTACAAAGTAAACAGTTCCGGCCATTTTCTTTCCAGAAGTCTTTTCTTTCTTCCCTGAAAAATTGCCATAAAACTCTATGTTGTGCAACTATTCTTTTGGTATTTTAGCATATTATAGTATCAATACGAATCAAAACTTTTGATATCTTATAATTGACTCTAGTTTTATACATTAGATGGGTTTCAACTGTATTCTATTGATTAGGAATGAAATCGGTAGGTTTCTGGCTCATTAAATTTTCCTTTTTTTTCCTTATAACAATTATAGATATCATTATATATGATTATCATAAATTGATTTTTTATATTAAGTTGAACACCTCGTGTTTATACATTCATAGACAAAACTTAAGGAAGTTTCCAATTTTTATGTCGTTTGTCATCTATTTTTTTTTTTTTTTAAGGAGACAGAGGCAATTTTGTTCACACTTAGTTATCTAGTGCGTCTTCAATAAAGGTCACTGTAATATCTTTCGGAGTTCTTGTCTGAATCCCGATATACATGCTAAAAGTTACAACTTCGTTAAGTTTTGTCCCTCTGATTTTTGAGGGTATTTATTGTGAAATTTAAGGATACTTTTTTTTTTTTTTTTGAAAATATGATAAAATTTGCAGAAATTTGAAGAAGGTTTGCTCAAATATAAATAAATAAAACTTGTGTAATCCTATTATATAAATATTCTGTCCTGTTTATCTCTCAATCTCTTAGTCTTTTTGAGGCCAGGACGTTTTAAAGTATCTCATTGGTGTTCTAATGTCATGTGACCTCAACTCTCCAATCAACATTTGAAGCAAAAAAAAAACAGAAGTAATATACTTCGCTGATCGCGCGAAAACCGCTGGTAATTTTCACTATTAATGAACAAATTCCTTTCAATACTTTCTTAGTTCAGTATTGATATATTAATTGTTTATTAGAATAAACAATAGTATTAAATCAGTGTGATTGATCATCCTATTTCTTTCTTAAAACTACTCTATATTCTATGGGAAGTTTTATTGTTTCCAAATCAGTTATTTAAAGTTGCATATGTCCATAGGCAAAATGTTATTTACATATTAGCTATTGAAAGTTGCATAGGAATATGCAAAATGTTATTCACATATCAGTTATTGAAATCTGCATAGGAATATGCAAAATTTTATTAAGATATCAGTTATTGAAAGTTGCATATGCATAGGCAAAATGTTATTTACATATCTGTTTTGGAAATTTGCATAGTATATGCAAAATGTTATATACATATCAGTTATTGAAATTTGTAGAGGAATCTGTTAAATGTTATTTACATATCAGTTATTAAAAGTTGCATATATTTCAAAATATTATTTGCATATCTACGTATTACTTACTTGCCAGCCTTGATGAGCATTTCAGCTCCAACATTCGCAATGTCATCATAAATATCATCAGATTCAGCTGAACCACAAACAAGGATGTTAGGTCCACAAACAATACTATATACTGTAAATCTATCACAGGTCTACCTAATAAATTGTAAATAATTAAATAACATTATGAAAAATGAATTCGAATTCTATATTCAAACTCGGATTAATTTGAAGGAATATTTAAATGTGTTCTTACCTGGAACTAATTCATCTTGGAAAGCGGAGCTCAGCACCGCGACAGAAAGAAGTACAATGGAAAATGTCCAGAGATTCATCTGTTATGAAAAACATTAGAACATATGAGCAATTTTGAAACAGATTTTAGAAGTATTCTATATACATTCATGGACAAAACTTAAGGAAGTTGTACCTTTTAGCATGTATATCGGGATTCAGACAATAACTTTGATATTACAGTGACCTTTATTGAAGACACAAGAGATAAACAAATTTAACCAAAATTGCCACTGTCTCCTCAAAAATCAAAAAATAAAAAATAGGCGATATTAAAGACTTTGCACTTCATAATGTTTTGTCCATGAGTGTCAGTAGGCTTAGAATATAATGGAAAGATTTGAGCAAATAAGAAAATGTCTATTGAGAGATGTAAATAAGGAGGATGTAAAACTCGGTTCCCTCACTTCTTTGCTGTGCCCTAATTTTGAGTTTTTTCTCAACTTGCATTCTTAAACTTTCTTTTTTTCCAAATACGCTTTCCAATAGGGATATGAACTCTAACTCCACCTCTACCGGTCCCAAGCCTGGATGAAAAGGAGGAGGGGGAGCAGTAACAAGCTCACTAAAAAACCTGGGCTCAGCTGGCCCGGCTGATAGTACCCTGTAAGGACTCCTAATTCAGAGATACAAGATGAGCAGCGTTTGTACTCCATGTTAGGAGCGGCTGCACATGGCGTCTGTTCCTCATGTCAGAGGCGGCCATTTCTTTTGGAGCTAAGTCAGCCTGCCACTGAGTAGTGCTCCCATTCTTAATGACAAAGGCAGACGCATTCTAATTCACCCAGCTGTATTAACTCATCCATTGAGGAGTTCTACTCTTCCCCGGCAGACACCATTAAAAGTCTCAGGCTTTAAAGGCTTGATACCCTAATATGAATGAGTGGAGATAAGAAAGAAGAAGACTAATTCTTTCCTTGTTGGTAAGCGTATTTGTGGGAGGTACTGGGATCCATACCCAGCATCTCCACCAGTTTTAGAGTAGAAAATGATAGGTGACTCAAAGTCTTGGAGAACAAAAACTTTATTGTATCTCCGAAGAAATATCAAAAAATAACTCAATCATAAAAAGAACGATGTAACAAAATTATTCTATTTTTTTATAATCGCCAAAATTTACATACTCTTTATTTACAGCTCACAATATTTTTTAACCACTTTTCATAAAATTAATTCATATTTTTCCTGACGAGTATATATAAGTATTTTTACGAAATTTTAAGAAAATAAAATAATTTTCTGGCCGAAGTATTTATTTTTTCATGAACAATTAATTCAGGCCAGGTAACATCTATCTTTAAAATAGTTTAATAAAGAATGTTTATTATTTTAACGCATCTTTTTCTTCTTAATCAGAAACAATACCTCAATGCACCTCTAGGTGATAGAAAGAATATATGAAAAACCTTGATTCCACATTGTTTAACCCTCATTTAGGGATACCTATTTGATATTTTTATTCATTTTACAGCATTTTAACTTTTATGAATTTTTTTTTTTTTTTGTAACAAAGTTTTTATTAGTTTTATTATTTTAATTAAGAGAGTGGTTATTTTATGATTATATTTTTGCTACTCTGTAAATTTCCCTCGTGGCTCATCTTTTGTTTACCATTCATAGTTTATTCTTGCCTGAAATAAATTGTTGTCTCATCCTGAAGTTTTTGTCTTCCCTAATTTTCCACTTGGCAATATTATTGATTTTTCCATTGATATAATACATCGATTTGTATTCGTACAATGTTTCCAAGTTAGCATAAATTTTTCACAAATAAAAATCTAGCATACTTCCCCTATTACAACCATGTATACACTATTATAAACCATGTTTTGACTGGGTGAGATCATTAAAGACAATATTTTTTAACCACTTTTCATAAAATTTATTCATATTTTTCCTGACGAGTATATATAAGTATTTTTACGAAATTTCAAGAAAATAAAATAATTTTCTGGCCGAAGTATCTATTATTTCAAGAACAATTAATTCAGGCCAGGTAACATCTATCTTTAAGATAGTTTAATAAAGAATTTTTATTATTTTAACGCATATTTTTCTTCTTAATAGGAAACAATTCCTCAATGCACCTCTATGGTGATAAGAAGAATGTATGAAAAAGCCTTGACTCCACATTGTTCAACCCTCCAGGACAGGAAAGAGTACTTATTTGGTTTTTAAAATTCATTCCACAGATTCTTAACCGTTATGAATATTATTGATTTGTACAATGTTTCCAAAGGCTTTAAACTCCTGATAAGATTCAGACGTCCCTACGGAGAAGGCTCCGTCTGTTGTAAATATTTTCTCTTTATTTTAAATCTAATTAATTTTACTATTATAACTTTCCTTGAGTGTAGATATTGACGAGAAGTCGCTGTGTTAATGGTCACTATTATAAACCATGTTTTACCTTAAATAAGGTTTAGATAACCTAGGTTTCCATTAAATAAACAGGTTCAAGTAGAGGTACTAGCTAACTACAGTAACTACGTGGTCTCAGCTCCATACAACAGGTTTAAGTCAGGTTCTACTGATATATAAAAGACTAAACCACGATTCCTTACCTCGAGAAGTCAGAACTAGAATGTAGAAAGCAATAAGAAAGACCAACATATATATATCCGCAAAGATACAAGTGTTCCACATCTGGTAACAAGAAGACAATGAAAGACGTAAACAGCTATTTAAAGCTTATTCCTTATTTTCTACTGCAGTTTCTGCTGTAACATTTCACATACAACTGTAGTGGATATAAAATATTATATAAACTCATGGAAAAACCTTGAGGAAGTAGAAAATCTTTGATATCACCTCTCCTCTATATTTTTTAAGGAGACAGAGGTTGTTCACACTTGGTTATCTCGTGTGTCTTCAATAAAGGTCACTGTAATATCTTTCAGAGTTATTATCTGAATCCCGATATACATGCTAAAAGGTACAACTTCCTTAAGTTTTGTCCATGAGTGTATTGTCTGAATCCCGATATACATCCTAAAAGGTACAACTTCCTTAAGATTTGTCCATGAGTGTATTATCTGAATCCCGATATACATGCTAAAAGGTACAACTTCCTTAAGTTTTGTCCATGAGTGTATTGTCTGAATCTCGATATACATGCTAAAAGTACAACTTCCTTAAGTTTTGTCCATGAGTGTATTGTCTGAATCCCGATATACATACTAAAATGTACAACATTAAGTTTTGTCCATGAGTGTTTTGTCTGAATCCCGATATACATGCTAAAAGGTACAACTTCCTTAAGTTTTGTCCATGAGTTATTGTCTGCATCCCCATATACATACTAAAAGTACAACTTCCTTACTGGACTGGTCGCTTACATGTTTTTAGTTTGATTATGCTAATAAATTACCATATTTCAACGTATATATAGACAGAGCCGTCACCTCAAGAAATCTTAATTCAATATTTCATTCTTACAACATTCAAACCATTCTAAATATGGTTTAACTGGCCATATATACTCTTTTAGATGGGTTTATAATATCAAAAATCTTGAGAGAAATGAAGCAAGAAGCCTATCCTGGGAAGCCGTTTTTTTATTATTCTATATATGGGTTAATAGAATATAATTTGTTGAGAGGAAAAGTAGAATAAAAATTACAAACAATAAATTTAGTGTATATTTTTTATTAATCACTTAGCGCCCCTTTGGTCCATCCACACACATGCACTTGTGTTCTTGTCTTTTATCTTTGGGCATGATACCTTTCAGCCACTGGCAATTGCAATGCTTCTTGGGACTGGTGCATCCCGCTTCACATTGTTTCTTCTTGTCTAAAGCCTTCTTAATCTCTGCAGCGGTGTACCTGTACATATCACATTGTTATATTACTTTTTTTATTATCCTTAGTGCACCGGCCAGTGGTACAGTGTACAGTGGTACAGGCCATGATAAACATGATGGGTAGAAGAAGGCGACTGCTTTTATTGTAAGTGCACCATATGTCTACACATGTGAAAAGCAATTCGACTTTGCACTTACAATGTGCCAGAGCCCCATTTGGTTACTTGCACTTGCTGGTGGGGTTAGACTTTTGCAAGAATCGGGGGCCATTGGAGCATTTTTTTTCTTTATCAGAAAAAAAGTGTCCAATGCGGGAATTGAACCCGGGTCGTAGCGGTCGAAAACCTACGGTTTAGACCATCCTTCTACTGACCGTTATGTTACTTGATTTTAATCAATAATGAATTAAGGTTTTGGTTTCTTATTTCGTTTATACCTTGAGCTTTCGGGCTTACATGTGTTATAATTGGCTAATGGTTGTACTTCTGGATCTCCATGTTAAAGAGCATGATGCCTCGAAATCTCAAGAAATATAACAACAACAAAAAAGGCTTTTATTAGGGCCCATTGCCCTGTATGGATTCGCCATACAACAACAAAATAACACAGTTTTTTTTCTCCCTTTCCCCATGTGCACATGAGCCTTTGTTTGAAAAGGGATTTATTTACACATCTGTTCTAAAACTTTCCTCACTACCTCTTTGGTGTATGATTCTATTTACAATTGATCTGTAGAAATTATAGAGTTCTATTGCAATATATTTTCTTTTCTGAAATAGTTTTCAGCGTCTGCAGTGGGTTGCTAAATCTTCAGAAGGTGTTTTTAAGCTTGAGTAATAAAAGAAATGGGAAAAGAAACCAAACCCTTGATTCCTTATTGTTTAAATCAAAGAGTAACAGAAAAGAAGAATCATTATTTGTTTTATTAGTGGTATTCAAAACTCTAATCTGGAGATATTGATTCTGCTCTTCATTGGAAAATGGGTGCCGTTGCCACGTTAGTTACTTGGAAACGAATCAGAATTTGGTTGAATATTCCAAGAGTCCAAGGGGACCGCAGGGAAGTGTGGTCGGACTTCTATACATCCAGATGGCACAAGAACATATAGGACATGCAACAACTGTCCTGGTGTGGAACTAACACCTACTCATATGTTCTCATGCCCAGCAATGGCCGCAGCCTTGCAGAAAATTGACATGGACCCAGAACAGCAGCTTTATACACCCAAGATAGAGAACATTGCTGTGATAGAGATGTATGGAGACATCTGAGGTTCTTCATTGTACACAACAACAACAGAAAATTGACATAGACCCAGAGAATCAGCTTTATACACCCAAGATAGAGAACATTGCTGTGATAGAGATGTATGGAGACATCTGAGGCTCTTCATTGGACACAACAACAACAGAAAATTGACATAGACCCAGAGCAGCAGCTTTATACACTCAAGATAGAGAACATTGCTGTGATAGAGATGTATGGGGACATCTGAGGCTCTTCATTGGACACAACAACAACAGAAAATTGACATAGACCCAGAGCAGCAGCTTTATACACCCAATATAGAGAACATTGCTGTGATAGAGATGTATGGGGACATCTGAGACTCTTCATTGGACACGACAACAACAGAAAATTGACCCAGAACAGCAGCTTTACACACCCAAGATAGAGGACATTGCTGTGATAGAGATGTATGGAGACATCTGAGACTCTTCAATGGACACAACAACAACAACAGAAAATTGACATGGACCCAGAACAGCAGCTTTACACACCCAAGATAGAGACCATTGCTGTGATAGAGATGTATGGAGACATCTGAGGCTCTTCATTGGACACAACAACAACAGAAAATTGACCCAGAACAGCAGCTTTATACATCCAAGATAGATAACATTGCTGTGATAGAGATGTATGGAGACATCTGAGGCTCTTCATTGGACACGACAACAACAACAACAAAATTCTAATCTCAAAGCTAACTGTAGTTTTATATTTAGTTATTTTGGACTGTTCCTAATTAAATTAGAATATTTATTGGAAAGGTATATAAGGTTATCCCAAAAGTTCATGTTTTTCTTAAAACGTTGTTTTTTTATTACTTTACGAATAATATTTGTTTGAAGTTTACGAGTATGTGTTAATTTTGCAATTATTCTTATTTTTAAATTCATAGAAGCATTTTTCTGGCAGACATATTTAATTTTTTATCATAATCATTTTTCACTATTATTATTTCTTTTTTCCTAGTTAGTTATCAAATCATTGCAATTGAAGTTTCTTTTTTGTTTTGTTTCTTTGTGCGCAATAAAATATATATAGAACTCTTCTCTTCTCTCTCTCTCTCGGCCGTGCGGCCACGCAGCGCGCGAGCTCCGCGTTTATCGGATTTGAGATGGAGTTGATGGAGATTAATAATCCATATGAGGTATTGGCTGATAGCCGGGAGAACGGGCTGCAAGCCCATATGGATCTCAATCACGACCCTCAAGTTCCCGCCGAAAATTCGGCAAAAGAATTGACTGCAAGTCATTCTAAAGACGATGGCAAACATGCTAATTTTGAGCCGGCGGCGGATGGCAAGAATGCAAATTCTTGCCGTAATTGGGCTGATTGCCCGGAACTGAACGACCAGCTTCCCGATGGCGAAGATGGAATCTTCACCACAGTGGGAGGCTCAAAGAAAAGGCCACATGACCCTGACCATGTCAACTCGGGGGCCAAAAAGGGATGCGTCCAGGCACCGAGGATCGCTCCCAACAGCAGCAGGCCACGAGCCACGCCAAGGGCCAGCAGGGTGCACGAATGCCAGACAACCAGGCAGAAGCAGGCCACCTTCCGAGCCAGGTCGGCAGCGATGCAGGCGGACCAGTGTGTCTACCTGGAGTTCTGCCCAGACTTCACCGAGGACCAGTACTTCCTGGCGCTGGAAGCTAAGCTGGGCAAGGGCGCCGTCTACCAGCTGACGAAGATGGAGGGGCAAATCCTGGTCGGCCTCTCCGGTGTCCAGCAAGCCGACAAGCTCGTGGAGGATGGGCTGGAGATCGAGGACGCCCTCCTGCGAGCTACACCACTGAAGAAGCGGGCAGAACGGATCATGATCGGGAACGTTCCTTTCTTCGTTGAAAATCTGGACCTCGTGGCAGCCCTGCGGCCCTACGGACAGATAACATCCATCGTCCAGAAAATGAAGGAGCTGGGCGAGTCATACTGGGCTGACGCACGGCGTGAGGCCTTCATCACTCTGCGAGACGGTGTGAAGCTCTCACACATCCCAGCCCGTCTCGATATCAAATCCAAAGGAGTGACTAGCCACGTGTACGTCACGAATGGTATCAAGGGCTCCTTATGCTATAAGCACGGGCACAAGCGTGCCAACTGCCCCCGGAAGACTGGTGTCCAAGAAGCTAACCTGCTTCTGCGCCTGGATCCCCCCGCTGGTCCAAATAACGCCGGAGGACGGCAGCCCTCCTCCTCGAACGTCATGCCTGCTCCAGTACCAACGCCTGCCGCAGGTCCAACATCGACAGCTGCTCCAATCCCAGATGCTTCATCAGCACCACCCGCAGCACCAACAACTCCAGCTGCGTCACCAGCCCCACCTGCAGCTCCTGCACCTGCTCCAGAGACCCTACCCACTGCTTCTGTGAATCCAGTCCCTCCTACATCAAAGCAGTCCCGTGGTGGCGCTCGGAAGGCGCAGAAGAAGTCCAACTTGACCCGGACGCAGCTAAACGAACTCTTTGGGCGCATTCCCAGCAACATCCTGGACAAGTCTGGGCTCGAAGGGCTTCAAAGAGACGAAATATTGGACGCGCTAGCCTCCGTCCCCGGTCTGAAGAGCCTGATAAAAAAGATCGGGAGCGAGCAGTTAACCGCCCTCAACAATACTGCCCAGGAGCTGATTGACGCCCTGCCCGACTCCAACTGCGCTCTTTACAAGCGCCTATTGGACGTTCGTGCCCAGACGAGGAGCGCCCAATGAGCTTCCGTCTGGCATCCATCAACGCCCGCGGGCTCGCCGCTCGCGAGAGGAGCATTGAGCTCTGTCACTTCCTGCGCCAACATCGCGTAGACGTCGCCTTTGTTCAGGAGACCAACACCTCGTCGCTGGATCCCATTCAACATCTGTGCCTGGGCTACAGCGCCGCCACCGTGCCCCCCGCAGCCCTCAGGGGTTCGGGCCTCGCCTGCTTCTTCGCGCCGGGGGTCGCTGTCCTGCGGCAGCGCGTCCTGTGGCCGGGAAACATCTCCATCGTCTCCATCGACGTCCGAGGCCAGGAAGTGCGTGTCATCAACTGTCACTTGTCACACATTCCTCGCGAGCGGCTTGAGCAGCTGGAGTCCTTAACAGCAGCCGCGATCCAGGAGGACGCCTGGGTGGTGGGTGTTCTCAACATCGACGAGCAGAGCCCGAGCGACATAACATCCGGCTCGGTGGAGGCCCTCACGGAGCTAATGGACCAGACTGCCCTCGTGGATGTAGCCACCCTCTTCGACGCCGAACACCTTCCAACCAGAGTGGCCAGCTGCAGGAGTCGGGTTGACGCAGCTCGCCTGGACAGAATTCTCTTGCCATCGAGACTCCTGGAGAGAGTGACACTGTACAAGACCATCTACTACAGGCTCTCTGACCATCGAGCTGTCCTCACCCAGATGGGCTCGCCTCCTTCCCCTCGCCAGCCCTGCGTGGCCGCCATGCTTCGTTCGGCTCTGGTGGATGAACATCTGCTGGCAACAATAGAAAGAACATCTGGATCTATTGCGGACATGTCCAGCGAAGCTCTTTGGATTAGATGGTCCAAGATCAAGGCCGAACTCCTGGCGGAGGTGAGATCCCTCCATGTCCCACGCGTCGCCGATGACGACCACATCTCGCGCGCCAGGCGGTATCTGCAGGCCAGACTGGAGGCAGCATCTTCAGCCGCCGACTACCCATCGCTGCCCGACCTTGTGCGCTCGCTTCGCGTCCGAAGGCCCGCTGGCACGACCATCCGGGATGAAGTTGGGAGCATCATCGACGGCGGGGAGCTGCGACGACGGGCATACTCCGTCTACCAGCGCCGCTTTGCCTGTGAATCCGGCGACCCCATCGCCGCCGCTGAGTTCATCCGGGGGACGACCACCACCCTCACCCTGGAAGAGGATGATCCACTGACCCGCCCTGACATCACCGGCGCAGATATCGCGGCGGCCATCCGCCGACTACCGCTCGGAAAGGCTCCCGGGTGGGACGAATTGCCCTGCGAGTTTCTTATCACCTACGAAGACTTCTTCGTAGAGGCTCTCAGGCGCGTCTTCGAGGCCTCCAAACTCCGCGGGGCCCTGCCTTCATCGATCAGGCGCAGCACCATCTGCCTCGTCCCCAAGTCCAACGGCGGCCCTGGGCTCAGCGGCCACAGGCCGATTTCGCTCCCCACAGCTGACTACCGCGTCCTGGGCAACATCCTCCTCCAGCGTCTGCGGCCCCATCTTCCCGCCTTTGTGCCTCGGTGCCAGACATACGCTGTTCCCGGAAGGTCTCCCAGTTGGAACGTGGCGCGAGTAGCCGACGAGATCGACATGGCTACGAGGAACGGGTCGGAGCTGGCTGTCGTCTCAACGGACCTAGAGTCGGCCTTCGACACCCTGGACCGCTCCTTTCTGGTGTCCCTGATGGTCTCTCTGCGGCTGCCTCCTGCCTTCGTTGAGTGGTTCCTCCTCCTGTATGCCGGGGCGGATGCGGCGGTGCGGGCCGGAGGCCTCCACACAAGGCCCTTCCATCTGCTGAACGGGGTGAGGCAGGGCTGTGCCATCAGCGCCGCTTTGTTTAGCCTCGCCACTGGCCCTCTTCTGGTGCGCCTCGAGCGTGCGCTCGGCCCCGGAAACGTCCTCGCCTACGCCGACGACATCGTGCTGCTCATCAGACGCGACGAGCTCTTCGACGTGGTGAGAATCATCTTCGAGGACTTCCGGCGCGCTTCGGGAATAGGCGTCAACTTTGCGAAGTGTAAAGGCCTATGGTGCGGCGCCTGGCGGGCCCGCACCGACGCGCAGCTTGGCATCTCCTGGACATCGGAGCAGATCCGGGTACTGGGCTGCAACTTAACACCTGCAGTGTCATCCTCCGCCCAGGAACAACATCTCCTGCACTGCTCGAGAGTGCTGTGGCGAGGTGGGTCCCCTTCACCCGCGGCCTCTCCTTAGTCGGTCGAGCCAGAGCCGCCAACTCGCTGGTGTTGTCCGCCGTGGTGCACCATCTTCACGGCTACCTGCCCACAGACTCCACCATCGCCAAGCTGCAAGCCCGACTAGTGCGCTTTGTCTGGGGACCTCGGCGTACTACCTGTTTGCCGGGCGGCGTTCTTGCAAGGCCAGTCTCCGTGGGCGGCTTCGGACTTCTCGACATTAGGACGCAGCTTCGCCTGGCGTGCTTGAGGGGCGTGCAGACAGCGCTGCGCGGAGGCCTCAACGCCTACTCTTGGCTCGCTGTGAGTGGGACGTGGCTGACCCCTCCAACATCTGGCACATGGCATCCACCTCGGCGCCGCAGGCTCCTCAAGCTCTGGGAGGCCGTCTCGGAGATATTGGAGCTGAACCACCGGGTCCTGCCGCCACATCAGCTTCAGGAGCTCCATATCATCGGGGACTCCAGGTTCCTCCGGCCTCCAGATCTTTTGGTCGCATCGCGGTAGGCGGGAATGCGCGTTGGCGATCTCACCAGCTCTTCATCTCTCCCTCTGCGCACCACCCGCGCCGCCCTCGCTGACATCGCGGCACTCACCACCTTCTGCAGCCGGATTGTGGAAGAGAACCGGAACCACACCCACCGGGTTGACAACATCAAGGACGGCATCGTGCTGCGCGGGACGGCCACTGCGTTCCAGCGCCTAACCACCCGCACTGCCCGCCGCATGCTAGAAAGTCCACGCCTGGCTGCACTGCCCATCACCCAGCTGCTAGCCCGATGGCTTCCCCACGTCAGCATCCCCATCTCCATCAGCTGGCCTTCTCTCCGGCGAGGTGCCTTCTCGGGGCACAATGCCGACGTTGCCGTGCGGCTGGCTCTTCACGCCCTTCCCCACCCAGCGCATCCGGCCTCAGCCCGGGAGTCCTGCATCGCCTGTGGGTCCGAAGACCTATCACTGGCCCACCGCTACTGGTCCTGTAGGCGGATCAGGCCTGTCATCCTGGAGGCCTTCACCATCATCCAGCGGCCCCCTGACCTGCAGGGATGGATCTTCGGGCTTGACCTGGAGGACGACGCCCTGGCCATCCTGGCGTCTGCCAAGACCCGTATCTACAGGCACTTCCTGGGCCTGGAGATACGGGGCGTCCAAGAAGACCCTCTCATCGTCTGGAGGAGGACTCTAGCAAGAAGGTGGAGCCTTCCTCAATCATGATTTCACTGTATTATATCATTTTTTGCATCCATAATTGACTAGTAGTCAATAAAGTTTGTTTAACCGTCTCTCTCTCTCTCTTCTTTTCTCTTCTCTCTCTCTCTCTCTCTCTCTCTAAGGTGTAATATTCAATTGAAGTACACCTATCCCCCGATTTACACGGTAGATACGTTCCTGAGAAAAACGTGTAAATCGAGGGATAGGTGTACACAGAAATAAAAATAAAATGCATTGACAGGTTAAAATATGTAGTCAGCACATAAGCTCGGGATTCCTCGTGAGATGTGTTCACAGCGCATGTGTTCAATCACAGTAGCATTTAGTAAAGTGCGATAAAAACAAAAAAACTTATTTGGAAAACCGTGTAAAAGCGAAAACGTGTAAAACTAGTACCGTGTAAATCGGGGGATAGGTGTATATGGAACCAACATCGATTCATTTTTAAAACAAAGCAAAATCATAAACTTATACAACTTTCACTTTTTCATATAGTATTATTACGACGCGCGAATACATAATACAATTACTTTATACATAATACAAAGACATTATACATAACCGCGAATAATATTGGTGTTCCATTTTTTTGCAAATGTTTACCAACTTTTGGGACAACCTTGAAATTACTGGAAGAGAGATATACAATATAGGTTTACTCTTTCAGAGAGATATACATCATCTGAGTATACATGGTGAAGGGTTCGATAAAACAAACTGAATATTACTGTATGTTCACCATATTACCACGTGGAAAATTAGGAAAGACAGAAACATCAGGAGGTCTTTGGGTTTCCGGGCTAATTGGCCTATCAGATAAGGTCTTCTAGCCCCAACATGGCTGCAGAACGCGATCTGGTGGCAAGGGATCCTAAGATCTGGCAGTGGAGGTGTCATCGCAGGGGTGGAGGAAGCTGGAAAAAAATTACGTCCGCGACAGGATACGACCTGGAAAAGTGGCCCATGGAAGGATCGAACCCCAAAAACTTCAGGATGAGACAGCATTTTATTTAAGACAAAAACAAACAATGAAGGATAAACAAAAGATAAGGAATGAGGGAAGTTTACAGAGTAGTAAAATATAAACATAAAAAATGATACTCTGTTAATACTAGTGTGAAATAATAAATGCTGTAATATATACTTCGCTTCAATATGTTTACATATGTAGAAAGCCTTTACATCATTGTTTCATTATGGCCAAAAATGAAGGAAGTGGAAAGTGTTTGACTTCCCCGACCAATTCTGGAATAATTAAAAATCAACGTTTTAGTTTATATTTATTCCGATAGATGGCGCAAGCTATCAACAAATTTCAGTTGCACGATCAGGAAATGTTCTTTTTTCTTAATTAGTTGTTAAAGTTGCATATTTTAAAATCTTATTTACATATTGTAGGTTTACTTACGTGCCAGCCTTGATAAGCAATGGTGCTCCAATAGTTGCAAGTGCAACAAAAATATCAGGAGACTCTTCATTCTCATCTATTACACAAATAAAGATTGTACATTGTCATATTTAAACCTGAAATCATCTCGTATAAGTTTGCCCCAAAAGTTCATGTTTTTCTTAAAACGTTGTTTTTATTATTACTTGACGAATAATATTATTACGACGAATACATAATAATACATAATACAATTTCAAAATAAGAACATTAAGCCTCCAGGGAAAAGTTTCTTTTAAAATAATTTTTTATATAAAAATCTCTCAAGCTTTCGGGCAAGTAAGCCCTTCTACGGGAGAACATATTTTACATCATTAAAACGCCAATAAGATTTAAAATTAATGTTCTTATTTTGATAAGGATTCAAGGGGTTATTTTATCGAACATAATAAAATAACTTTATACATAATAAGAATAACTTCTTAGGTCCATTGAAGTCTATAAAATTGATATGGCACAATTTGGATTATCTCTATTAATAAAATGCAAGTTTCATAAGTGGGCATCACTAAAAACTTTCGTTACAATGCATCAATTTCGACCAAATTTTCAACATTTATGTAAAACGAGATGGAGCAGGTTTTGCTTAACATCAAAATATTTTTCCTAACTTTAACATACATAACTTTGCTGTTATCGATAAAATACAAAAAAATTCAACAGAGTTAAAGTGTTTACACTTTTGCGCTTCTTGGAAAATTAGTTTTAATATTTTTTATATATATTTTAATAACTTGTATACATGGTAAGATACTTTTATTTTATAGTTTTCATATTTTATACCAAAAAAGTTGAAGCCTTACTTGATGAGATCAATTTTATATTTTAGATAAATTTTTAGGCTAATTTTAATTTATTTCTTTTTTATTTTATATACAGATTATATATGCTATTTCTAACTTACGTGGTTAGTATTTTTATAAGACTAAGGTTATTTATATTATTTTTTACAAAAAAAGATTGAAATTTCATTAATGTGCTCAATTTTATGTCTTTTTGAGGACATTAACAAAATTTTAATTAATTGCTTTGATATTTTAAAAACAGATTATTTATGGTGTTTTCCACATATATGGGTTGTTTTGTAAAAATAATTAGGGTTATTTCTATTTTTTTCACTGAAAAGCTAGAAATTTCATTAATGTGCTCAATTTTATGTCTTTTTTGAGGGGACCTTAACAAAATTTTAATTAATTGCTTAGATATTTTAAAAGTAGATTATTTATGGTGTTTTCCACATATATGGGTTGTTTTGTAAACAAATTTTGGGTTATTTCTATTTTTTTTCATTAAGATACAAGATATTTTATTGATATGTTTATGTGATTGTCATTATGAGGCCCTTCTCAAATATTTCTTAAGACATTTTTATTTAATTATTTAGATTTTTCAAATACAAATTATTTGTGGTATTTATAACATATAGGTGTTGTGTTTTTTTAAATATTTGTTTTTTTTTTATTATTAATCGCAAAAAAGAGCAAGCAATTTCATTGTGTTCAATTATGGGTCATTTTGAGGTCCTTTTTTAAATTTTCTTATGGAATTTTTTAATTATTGCTTTGATCTTTTAAATACCGTTTATTTATTATATTTTCTACATATATGGGTTGTATCTAAAAAATAGGTTATTTATATTTTTAAATAAGCAAGGGATTTCTTTTACGGATTCATTTATTTGTCTTTTTGAAGTCCTTTTTCAAAAATTTTTTGAAGATATTTTAATTTATTTAATTAAATATTTTATATTTAGATTATTTATAGTTTTTTTTAACATATAGGGGTTGTATTTTGTATTTTAGAAAATTATTTCTATTTTTTACCTCAAAAAAGCATGCTTTTTCATTGCCGTATCCAGCGGTTGGTCTATTTTGAAGCTTTTTAATGATAACTGGTTTTGTACATTAATTTTTTGGTAATATAATATTATGATTTTAGTTTTTTAAAATCTTTTTAACATATCTGAAGGTTATTTTGAATAAAAAATTTAAAAATTTTGATTTTTACCTCAAAAAGACAGGAAATTTTTATGCTTTGTTTAGAAATTGCTGGTTTTTAAGCTTTTGTTATTAATCTCAATCTAAATTTTTTTTCAGAATATGCCTCGCCACAGCCGACGTTTACTTGGTAGGAATACGGCTGCTTCCAGGAGATATAGGAATGCTAGAGCTATTGAGACACCACTTCAAAGTGAGACGCGTCGTGCGCTTCGCCGTCTTAGGTATTCTGAAGCCCGCGTCGCAGCTACACAAACTATGCAAGTTCCTGTTCAGCGTATTCAGCTTTGGACTCATAAGCCGTTTTCAGGTTTGCAGTATAATGCCCATATTGATTATAAAGCTGATTCATCTGTCGATATAGGCCAAATGTCTCGGGTATGCCAGTTTTGCTCTGCTTTGAGATTTAAAGATGAACCCTTTGGCCTCTGTTGTAAACAAGGTAGAGTTTCTCTACCTGCTATTGAGTCCCCTCCAGAACCTATTTTCTCTTTGCTCTCTGGCCAACATCCTCTATGTTTCTAATGTCCTCTAATGTACATAGATGCTTTGCTCATATATGGTTGTCCCTTTTAAAGCGCTAATAAGATCTGCAACTGTTGTAACTGCAAATATGCATATTTAGTGTGGTATTACAAAAGTTTCAATAAATATCTTTTTTAAATATTTTCTCTTCAAGCCCATCATACACACATGCTACATTTTTCACATGTTTCAATGTGTAGGGTTTTAAACCTTCATGGTAAGGTATTCTTACTTAAGAAGTATACTGTGTTAGAAAAATTTATGGTTTTTAATTATTGGTTATTTTATTGTGTTTATTTTACATACATGTGTTTATATTACATAGTATGTGTTATTTTTTTGATAATTTGATTGGAAATATTAGTTTTAGCACAATTTGCTTCATACCGTAATGTTATATCTGTGTTGGCTTGCTGAACAATACTGGTCCAACATGAATTTACCTATGTTTACCCAAATTACCATTTTAGCATAAGTATACATCTTGCACCTAATAAGAGACCTAAACAATTTGTAAGGTTGAACAAAGAGTGGTCTAACATAGACATTGTTTAGGTTTCAGTGAACAAAGAGGTCAGTAAATTTTATTAGAAAAAAAAATCTATTCCATGTAATGTAATAGAAACAAAATAAACCTCATCCTACCTAATATACATTACTTCTGAGGATTAAAGATTTTGATTCGTGTTGAGAATTTTGCATGCATTTCTCTATTTCTTTTCTTATCTTGCAAAGCTAATGGATTGTTTAGGTTGCTTATTTTTGACTCGCCAATTTGTTTAGTGATAAAGTGGTATAGCGTTCTTTTTCAGAGCATCACCCTACAAAAATAGATTTATTATATCAACATACTAGACTACAAACATTCCCTCGAGTAAAACCCGGGCGGAGCCGGGTACACCCGCTAGTAGATTATAAAACAAGGTTAATAAGACCAAATCCAAATAAATAAATAGTGTGTAACGTTTCAGTAACAGCGTTGTTACCATCTTCAGACAAAAGTACTGAATGAGAAATTTTACCACAGCATGTTTTTGGTGTCAAAATTATGTTATGTATTTTGTTTGTTTATTTACACTTCTTTTGGTAATGTGGCAAATAATATTGTTATTTCAATTTTTTTGCAAGTTTTTACGAACTTTTGGGATAACCTTGCATTATGTCATGTATTTTGTTTGTTTTTTTTTATATTATTTTTATAGTAATGTATTAATCATATACACTACACGGTAATAATTCTCAATAATGAACTTACATTGTTCTATTCATTAAATAAGCTCTTTCATCGCACTCTTCCAGGATATCAAGAGTTCACTAATAACTTCGGGGGTCGGTGAAAGGATGGTCTAAACCGTTGGTTTTCGACCGCTACGACCAGGGTTCGATTCCCACATTGGACACTTTTTTTATGTTTAAAAAAAATGTTCCAATGGCCCCCGATTCTTACAAAAGTCTAACCCCACCAGCGAGTGCAAGTAACTAATCGGGGCTCTGGCACATTTGTAAGTGCAAAATTCGAACTGATTTTCACATGTGTAGACATGTGGTGCACTTACATTAAAAGCAGCCGCCTACTTCTACCCACCATGATTATCATAGCCTGTACCACATGTACTAGGGATAAGCAAAAAAAAAAAAAACCTAATAACTTCAAACAGATCTGCACTATTCTAAGATTCTCACTCTCTCTATTTAATTAATTAATCAATTAATTAATAATATGAATAATTAGGTTATTTTTAAAAGTGTTTTCTTACCTTGCAATAATTCCTGCTGGAATGCGGAAGTCAGCACCGCACCAGAAAGAAGAAGGATTGCCAAAGTCCAGAGGTCCATCTGTTATTTGGGCAACATGAAAACATCTGAGCATCTTTTAAAATAGATTTTAGATATTCAGAACAAAATCATTTTAAAAAAATCAATTTTAAGATGAAAATACCAGGTTTCCAGGGATAAATTTCTTCTAAAACATATCAATTCACAAGTGTTTCTAACTTTCAGCATCAAAGTCTTTCTACAGAAGAAAATTCGCTACAAGAAACTTAACCCTGGAATCTTCATTTATTTTATAAAAATAATCTTTATTGCATCGTAATTTCTCATGGAGGACTTTTATGCCCGAATGGTAGAGCTATGAATTGAAGTTGTCAATGTAAAATAGTACAAAAGTAGAATTGCACTTGAATCAGGTTTATAAATTAAGAAAAAAAGACATCTCTGATCATGTAACTAAAATTTCTGATGGCTTGTGTTAACTATCTTTAACTAATTTCTCATGAAGGACTTTCATTCCCGAAAACTATAAATATGAATTGAAGTTTTTATTTTAACTTATCACTGAAAAATAGTACAAAAGTAAAATTGTACTTGAATCAGGTTTATAAATTAAGAAAAAAAGACATCTTTGATCATTCAACTAAAATTTCTGATGGCTTGTGTTAACTATCTTTAACTAATTTCTCATGAAGGACTTTTATGCCCTAAAGCTAGAGAAATGAATTGAAGTTTATTTTAACTTATCACTGAAAAATAGTACAAAAGTAAAATTGTACTTGGATCAGGTTTATAAATTAAGAAAAAAGACATCTCTGATTATGCAACTAAATTTCTGATGGCTTGTGTTAACTATCGGAACAAATATCAAATAATTGTTGATTTTTCATTTATTCCAGAATAGGCCAAATAACCTTTATTGATCAAGGTGATTAGCTTTTCTTGATTAATAAAGAAAGAGTATTTGGCCCATTCTGGAAAAAATAAAAAATCAACAATGAGTTGATATAAATTAACACAGCAAGAACGCGCCATCTATACATATAAAATGAAAGAATTTAAAAGCACGAATGTTTCTTTTATACACGATAAAAACTTCTACTGCCCTTACTGCGATGAAAGAAATATGTATTGGGAGGGCTTGGCTCATCAGTGGTGAACCCTCCCAGCGGTTTCGCCAATTTAATCCAACAGGCCGCTTCTCAGAGCTCTAATACTGTATTGGACGATTCTGCTTATATACGCAGCACTGAAGAGTAGAATCTCAGGAATGGTTTTCAAGAAAACTATGCACATAAGCTTATAGGACAGTAGAATTACTACAAATATTTGCATCGAGCAATGCTCTTCCGCGAACAATAAAGACCAGGTCAGTTGATATATTTGTTCCGATAGTTAGCGAAATCTATCAGAAATTTTTAGTTACATGATCAGGAAATGCTTTTTTTCTTAATATCTCTCTTTTTTATGAAAATAAATTGCACTTTTATTGCATATATCTACATAATCAATATTTTTATCAATAGACAATTGATAATTAAAGTAATTTTATTGACATCTTGTCAATACATGGAAAGTGCACAGTCTGCACTCTATTATAAAAAAAGATAATATGCATTATATACACTATGTACAATGAATATGGCGCCTCTGCCAGCGCTGCAGAGTTGGGTGGAGAATCGTCAGTGGGTCTCCAGTGACACCACGCTCAATAGAGGACTGATATTTTAACCTCTAAAGATTTTAGATATATTCTAGATGAGTAGGGTTAAAATAATAAGAAAATTAGATCGTGAAACAGAATAAGTATGTGGCGACCACAGTTTGCTTCAGCGAGCGCGAACTGGGACAAAGCTTCACATACGGGCAGTAGTGTGGCGACCTGACTACGCATGCGCGCGGGACGTCATCCGAGACTTTGGCTGGCCACTGGCGTCATAACAACAAGGCTTGCTCCCAACGGCCGTTACTTCAACCGTTACTTCTTTTCTCTTTATATATTCCTGGATTTAAATAAATTAATTTTAATTATATCAGCGGCCTTTCCACAAGCCACACCACACATCACGCAGCCATCTCCACAAGTACAATGGATTATTATTTTAACGTTATTTTCTTTCCAATTATAAACCAAATTTCCTACTGCTTCTATAAACTGAAAAGAATATAGCGATCAACTGACTCAACACACACATATTAAACTGATTGAACTGGCGAAACCGCTGGTAGGGTTCACCACTGATAAGCTAGGCCCTCCCTTTAATTTTTCCATTGCAATAAGGGCAGTATAAATTGTTTAATTTTTAAAAAAGAATCATACACGTCTATAATAGTATCGAATATTAACACACACATTGGTCAACCGTTACAGATCTTTCTCCATTTCAATCTATCAAACCGCTTTATTGTATTTTACTTTTCTACTTATACTTTGAATTCTTGATATCACAAAGAGATTGAATGAATTCTTCACAATTTTGGAACGGACAGTAGATAGCGTTTAATTTTGACGTCTATTTTGATGGTAAAAGCGACCTTTATTTTCCGAGATGATTATCCCCCCATCAAAATTTCCATCTATACGTAATTATAGACATATATAATATGATGCACTAGCGCGCCATTTGTTATCAAAATTCAAAACTATTTTAAAGGCGTAAGATTATTTTTGAAAATAAACAATTTCTACTGCCCTTACTGCAATTGTTTATTTTCAAAAAGAATCTTACGCCTTTAAAATAGTTTTGAATTATAGACATATACAACAGATTTGAATCGTATTCATGGTAAAAATTGTTAAAAAGTCTTGAAATTACAAATATACCAGGTCTATTAGTATGAAACGCGAAAATTTTCAGTGAATTCAAAAGTTCACCAATTCCATACAACAAAAGATTTTTATTCAAAGTAATTGCCCTGATTAGCTATACACTCGGACCACCTTTCAGGCAATTTTCGAATTCCTTGTCTGAAAAATTATATTCCTTTTGAGTCGAACCAGTCAACAAGCCATTTTCGGAGTATGTCTGAGTTAGAAAATTCCTGGTTTTTTAGGGCGTGTCCTAAAGATGTGAAAAGGTGGTATTCCGTCGGTGCTAAGTCTGGTGAGTACGGCGGGTGGGGTAAGAGTTCCCAACCCAAGTCTTTTATGGTGTTTTTGGCCACTGTAGCGTTGGGGGCTGGAGCGTTGCCATGCTGCAGTATCAGCTTGCTGTGCTTTTCACGCCATTCCGGTCTTTTTTCATTCAACGCCTTTCTCAAACTGTGCATTTGTTGTTCGTAGCGACTAGTATACCAGGTATTGACCGTTTCGCCAGGTTTCAGGAGCTCGAAATATACTACGCCGGTCTGGTCCCACCATACGCAAAGCATTGCCTTTTTTCCGAAGCGATTGGGCCTAGGCGTCTGTTTTGGAAATTGGCCGGGAAGGTCCCACGACTTTTAGTGAATAGGATTGCTGAAGTGGATCCATTTCTCATCAGAAGTTATGATTCAGTGCAAAAATGACTTTTTTTCATGTCTGGCGAGCAGCCCTTCGCAGGTTACCAGACGCCGTTCTTGCTGCCTTTCGCTCAACTCGTGGGGGACCCATCTGGAAAGCTTTTGGATCATTCCGAGGCTGTTTAAACGTAGGGAAACAGCACCTTGAGACACCTGGAACTGTTTCGCGAGTTTCTCCTGCGCTTGGGTACTGTCCTCATCCAACAAAGCTTGCAGTTCAGTGTCCTCGAATTTTTAGGGCGGTTTTCAATGTGGTTCATTATAAAGTTCGAAATCGCCACTTTGGAATTTTTTAAACCACCTGTAACACTGCGATTTGGTCAGAGCGTGGTCGCCGTAAACTTCCTCGAGCATTCGGTGGGCTTTAGTGGCACTTTTCTTCCAGTTGAAGGCGAACAACAAAACTTCCCGCAAATAGGCACTTTTTGGCTCGGAAATTGCCATTTTCCATGGGCTCCAGAAATTTTCCTCGATTTGAATTTTTCTAAAACTGCATGCGGGCTGATGCCACGTGAGTCAAAAAACAAAACGCCTTCAACAGCGTCACCGTCGGATTAAATAAAGTTGCACAGCGCCTTCTGGAAGCCATTTTCGCATTTCATACTAATAGACCTGGTATTCTCACAATGAGTATCTTTTTTTATTTAAAAAACGCTAGCTTTCAAACGTTAATCGCTCTTCAACGGGTGGGATCAAGTCGATATTATAGTTAGCCCGTTGAAGAGCGATTAACGCTTGAAAGCTAGTGTTTTTTAAATAAAAAAGATACTCATTGTGAGAATATATTTGTAATTTAAAGATTTGAATCGTATTTGATTGCAGTTGACGAGGCTGAAACATGGCCTCTTACCTCGATAGTCGTGTCAGAACAGGGATGTAGTTAGCCAGAAAAAAAAGCTGTCATATACACTCATAGCCAAAACTTAAGGAAGTAGAACGTCTTTTATGTCGCTGGCCATCTTTTATTTTTAGGACACAGAGTCAATTTTGTTCATACTTGGTTATCTCGTGTGTCTTCAATAAAGATCACTGTAATATCTTTCAGAGTTATTGTCTGAATCCCGATATACATGCTAAAAGGTACAACTTCCTTAAGTTTTGTCTATGAGTGTATTGTTTGAATCCCGATATACATGCTAAAAGGTACAACTTCCTTAAGTTTTGTCCATGAGTGTATTGTCTGAATCCCGATATATATATGCAAAAGGTACAACTTCCTTAAGTTTTGTCCATGAATGTATTTTCTGAATCCCGATATACATACTAAAAGGTACAAATTCCTCAAGTTATGTCCATGAGTGTATTGTCTGAATCCCTATATACATGCTAAAAGGTACAACTTCCTTAAGTTTTGTCCATGAATGTATTGTCTGAATCCCGATATACATGCTAAAAGGTACAACTTCCTTAAGTTTTGTCTATGAGTGTATTGTTTGAATCCCGATATACATGCTAAAAGGTCACTTTCCTTAAGTTTTGTCCATGAGTGTATTGTCTGAATCCCTATATACATGCTAAAAGGTACAACTTCTCAAAGTTTTGTCCTTCCATGAGTGTATATCCAGAACTGTAGAAGCTTTCTTGTTTAACGGACTGAAATACGTATGTGGTTTGCTTTTGCTTATTTATCTCTGTCAAGAAAGGATATTTGGCCAATTATGGAATAGCTAAATATCAACGCTTAGTTGCTATATATTCCGACAGATGGCGCAAGTCTTCAGTAACTTTAAACTGCCTGATTATGAAATGCCATTCTATTAAGGGAGATAATGTTAGATAAAAATCTATTTGTAATATGATGCACTAGCGCGCCATCTGATATCAAAATTCGAAATTATTTTAAAGGCGTAAGATTCTTTTGATATTAAACAATTTCTACTGCCCTTACTGCAATGGAAAAATCTATTTGTAACTTCTAAGAAAGGTTCAAAGATGATGTATTCACAGTAACTACAAGCTCTAACCACAGATTCAGGAAGCTTAATTCAGGTTTTCCTGTATTTGTAATGGCTAAGCCACAAATCCTTACCTCGAGAAGTCAGAAAACAATAATGTAGAATAACAGTAAAAATCGCTGTTTTATATAGTCTCCACAGAGCTACAAGTGTTCCACATCTGGTAACCTTAAAACAATGGAAAATGTAGCAGCTATTTCAAAGGTAGTCTTTCTTTTCTAACACAGTATCTGTTGAAATCTTACAAATAATGTTAGCCATAGATTTGGTCTAGCCACTTTACCAGCTAAACACCTCTTTGACAGATTTTGAAGATTCCTTCTGGTTCCATGTGAATCTCATGGAATAAAGTCCATCCTGGACTGAAGATAAGAAGATAAGAAAAAGACAGAATCATGTTAAATTTTTATAAAATTTTAAATGTAAAAAAATAGTTACATCAGTATATAGCGCCACCTCTTGGGACTCACTAAAATAGCGTGCTATAGAGAGGCGGTGCTATAGACAGGTCACTTTTAATGTAAATCGCATCGTACTACTTATTTAAAATATGGCGCTATAGAGAGGAAGGCGCTATTTATAGGGGGCGCTATAGACAAGTTTAACTGTATATATATAATTTCTTTTTATACATTTTCTTAAAATTTAATGATTTTTTAAATTAATATAATTTTTGTTTGATAAAATTTCTAGTAAAATTGGAGTCAATTTGTTTACGCTTTGTGTTAATGGAAACTGTTATGTATTCATAGATTATTTATCATCATCATTTGCTTGTATAAATACTTTGTTTTAATTAAAATGTATGTATGCAAAAATGACTAGCGTTGCGTCGTAAATCTTTTAAACTAGATACATAATAAATTGGCGACGAAGGTAAATCTTTTATTAAGTTAAAGCTGAAGAAATTCTTTTATTTTTACTTAGTTAAAGCTTAGGTAAGTGAACTTTTTTTTTAAAATGGCAAATTTTGGAAACATAGAAGCTTTTGATCCTAAAAATCCTGAGAAATGGATAACATATCTGGAAAGAATGAATTTTTTCTTCCTGGCTAATGATATTGTAAAACCTGAAAGACGAAAGGCTATTTTTCTTACGCTAATAGGCGCTGAAACTTATGCATTAGCAAGATCGTTGGCCTCGCCAAAAGAGTTATCTTTCGTAGAATATGATAACTTAATTAAATTGTTGACCGATCATTTTTCTCCTAAGCCAAATATTATAGTACAAAGATTCTTGTTCAATAAAAGAAATCAGGGTGATGAATCAGTTAGTGCTTATATTGCCGAGCTAAGAAAGTTAAGTGAAGATTGTGAATTTGTTGATTTAGATGATCGCTTAAGAGATAAACTAGTTTGTGGCTTGAGAAATGAATCTCTGGTTAAAAGACTATTGTCTGAAAAAGACTTGACCTTTGAAAAGGCTGTGAATCTGGCAATATGTGATGAATCGGCTAGTGCAGACGCCAGTATTTTGCAAGAAAAAATTACAGAAGTAAATATGATGAGAAAAGCTAGCAAAACTGAACCACCTAATTTTAAATCGGGCAAAGTTCATTTTAAAGATTTCAAGAAAATGAATAATAAAAGAATTATTTGCATACGTTGTAAAGAAAATCATATGCCAAATGATTGTAAATTCCGTAATGCAAAATGTTTTAAATGTGGCAAAATAGGTCATGTACAAATGGCTTGCTTAACAAATGTTGGTAAATCGGGAAACCTATATAAGGCTAATAGTAATCCAACTTTATGCTGCCTGAGAAGGGAAGAGATAAGCAATCCTTATTATATAACAGCAAATTTGGATAACCACGATGTACACATGTTGATTGACTCGGGAAGTGAATACTCATTATTAAATAAAGAAACCTTTCTTGAATATTGGAAATTGACGCAACTTAAAAGATCTGAGATACTTCTAAATACTTGGTCATCCAGTCAAGTAAAAATTCTTGGGAAACTCTATGTTAAAGCAAGGCAATCCCATGGTAGTAGAAGTTTGCAAATTTTAGTGGCTGATGGTTTAGGTCCCAATATTCTGGGAAAGCAATGGTTTTCTGCTTTTCGCCTGAAGTTAAACTTTTTAAACTCATTGGAAACTAATCCTATTTCACCTGATTTCGAGGAATTGTTTAAGGAGGAAATTGATGCCTATAATGGACCTTTGATCCATATTGATATTCCTGATAATGCTGAGCCCAAATTTGTGAAGGCCAGAACCGTGCCGTTTGCTCTACGAAATTTAGTAGATGAAAAATTGAAAGCATTAGAGGAACAAGGAATTATTGAACCAATAAAATTTTCTAAATGGGCATCACCAATTGTTACGGTTCTAAAAAATGATGGAACAATAAGGATTTGTCATGATTACAAGACAACAGTTAACTTATATACCAACCCAGATAAATATCCACTGCCCACAATTCCACAACTTTTGGACAGGTTAAGAGGTGGTAAGGTATTTACTAAATTAGATATGGCCCAAGCCTATCAACAATTAAAGGTGGATGATGAATTTTCTGAAATTCTTACCATTAATACGCCCAGAGGATTGTATAGAGTTAAACGGCTTCCCTTTGGATTGAATTCCGCAGTCGGAACCTTCTAAAGATTTATGGACACTCTTCTAATGGGGATTGATGGAGTAGCAGTTTATTTGGACGATGTCCTTATATCAGGAATAAATTGCGGTGACCTTATGAAAAAAAAACAGAAAAAGTTCTTTTGCGTTTCAAGGAAGCAGGACTCCGTCTTAAAAGAAACAAATGTAAATTTTATGTTTCAGAAATTGAATTTTTAGGAATGAAAATTGACAATAAAGGAATTCATCCATCCGAAGAAAAGTTGAGAGCAATTAAAGATGCCAGACCACCATCTAATAAAAAAGAATTGATGTCTTTTTTAGGACTTTTAAATTATTATGAGAGGTTTTTAAGAAATAAAGCCACAGTAGTTGAACCTCTTCATAGACTTTTAGACAGTAATAATCCTTGGAAATGGAACAGAGAGCATCAAAGAGCCTTTAAAGAAGCTAAAAGCTTAATCAGTTCTGAGTCTGTTTTAGCTCATTTTGATGATAATCTGCCTATTCTGGTCAGCTGTGATGCTTCTGAGTATGGCATTGGAGCCATATTGTCCCAAGTAGATCATGAAGTTGAAAGACCAGTTATATTCGCCTCTCGAACTTTAAATAAAACTGAGAGAAGATATGCAGTAATTGATAAAGAGACATTAGCGGTTATTTTTGGTGTATCAAAATTTTCACAGTATCTTCTAGGGAGAAAATTTAAAATATTAACGGATCATAAGCCCCTAGTTGGAATGTTTAACCCCAAAAAGCCGATACCTCAAGTGCTATCGCCGCGCATGTTGAGATGGTGTTTGACTTTGGCTGCGTATACTTATACTATAGAGTATAAACCGGGAAAAGTAAACTGTAATGCCGATGCATTAAGTAGACTGCCTTTAAATGAATGTCCAAGTGTAGTTCCGAACCCGTCAGAGGTGTTCTTTATAGAATCGGAACATGCTGCAATTAATTCTTCGGAAGTGGCAAAAATAACTAGTAAAGATCCAATCCTTTCTAAGGTTAAATTCTGGGCAATGAATGGGTGGCCTGAAAGGAAAGTTGATGATAGATTTAAAGATTTTGTCTCCAAATCTAATGAAATATCAGTTCATAAAGATTGTTTATTGTGGGGGAGCAGGGTGATTATACCTGAAAGATTAAGAAAAGATATTTTAAATCTTTTATATGATACACATATTGGCATAGTGGGGACAAAAGCGCTAGCTCGAGGATTGTGCTGGTGGCCCAAGATGATGGAGATATTGAACGGATGATATCCAGTTGTACGGTTTGTTTGTCGTGTAGTCACGATCCGCCAAAAACTGACGTATATCCTTGGATTTGGCCATCAAGACCTTGGTCGAGACTGCATATTGATCATGCGGGTCCCTTTCAAGGAAAACTCTTTTTGGTTGTAATAGATGCCTATTCTAAGTGGATTGAGGCTAAAATCGTGTCTACAACATCTACTGAAACTACCATCAATAGCCTAAAGGAAATATTCGCGACCCATGGGTTGCCGGATGTGATAGTTTCAGATAATGGTACGTCCTTCACATCGGAACTTTTCAGGACTTTCTTAAAAAGAAATGGCGTGAGGCACATTTTGTGTGCGCCTTATCATGCAGCGTCAAATGGGCAGGTGGAAAGAGCTATTCAGACGCTTAAAAATCTGCTAAGAAAGAACAGCTCGGGAAATTGGACGACTAGATTATCTAGATCTTTGTTATCCATGAGAATAGCTATAAACAGCACGACGCAAAAATCCCCAGCCCAGTGGTTGATGAACAGAAACCTGAAGAGTCTCTTAAATGGATTTCATCCTGAAAGTGTGTCGAAGGGAAGAATGCGACAGGAAAACAAGTTTATAAGAAATTGGAAACCCCATAGAGTAGTAAATGAAGGACAGGCAGTTATAGCACGAGGGTACCATGGCCCCAGATGGCTACCAGGTGTAGTACAAGAAAAAACTGGCCCTGTTTCTATCAAGGTAGAGACAGATGACGGAGATATTTTAAACCGGCATTTAGATCAGGTCAGAGGTTGTGGAGAAAGTGAAGCAACTCCGTCTACATCGTCAACTCCACAAGAGTCAACTAATATTGAAGACCCCCAAGCTGATCAGGAAATGGATCCTGCTGGTGAAGCATCGGGTCCTACTTTGAGATGGTCCTCAAGATTAAGAAGGCCTTCGAAGTTTTTTGAAATGTAAATTTTTGTTGTGGGGAGAAGTTGTTATGTATTCATATATTATTTATCATCATCATTTGCTTGTATAAATACTTTGTTTTAATTAAAATGTATGTATGCAAAAATGACTAGCGTTGCGTCGTAAATCTTTTAAACTAGATACATAATAGAAACCATAATGGTTCGAACGGGATAGATATTTATATATAGGTAAACCTGTCTTTAGCGCCTCCTCTAAATAGTGCCTCCCTCTCTATAACGCCCGATTTTAAATACGTAGTACGATGCGATTTACATTAAAAGTGACCTGTCTATAGCACCCCTTCTCTATAGCACCCTATTTTGGTGAGTCCCAAGAGGGGGGCGCTATAGACAGGTTTAACTGTATATATAAAATGGAAGCTATCTAACGTAGATTGAATTTGGTGCGAATATTTATCACTCACAGCTTTATCCTTCACACATAAAGCACACAACTTACTAATATCTTAACTGAAATGGAATATTTAAGAACGTCTAGTTCATAAATGATAAACCTTCCCAGCATTATAGCCAGTTTACATTCATGGACAAACTTTAGGATGTGGAAAGTCATTTATTTCGCTGGTCATCTTTTATTTATTTTTAGGAGACAGAGGCAATTTGTTATCATTTATTTATCTCATGTGTCCTCATTAAAAGTCACTGTAATATCTTTCAGAGTTATTGTCTGAATCCCGATATATGAGGGCCATCCAATAAATAAGTTTCCCTATTTTTCAACAAATAAACCACATTATTTACAATTATGCAGTTATTTTATTTTCATTATACAACTCATAGACTACTTCTCTAAATAATCACCATTTCTGTCCAAACATTTTTGGTATCGTTGTAGCAATTTTTTGATACCACTGTTGTACCATGCCGTGTCCTGTCTTCGTAGCCAGTGGTTCTCCTCCGCCTGCACTTCGTCATCATTCGCAAAGTGCTTGCCTCCAAGGTGCCACTTGAGTGCTGGAAAAAGATGGAAGTCGCTTGGGGCAAGTTCCGGAGAATAAGGTGGATGTGTGAAAATTTACCATTTGAAGTTTTCCATAGACATAACTTTGCCTGCAGAGATTGTGACCTTCGCCTTTTTTGGTGCACTTTCCTCAGGCTTCTTCCACACCATGCTTTGTCGTTTTGTTTTTGGAGTTGAATGATGCACCCAGCTTTCATCTCCAGTGACAATACGGGGAAAAATTTGATCTCCATCTCTTTGATGCATTTCCAGGAAAGCTCGGGCTGCCTCCATCCGTTGTTGCTTGTGATTTTCCAAGAGCAAACGTGGGACCCATCTTGCGCAGACTTTGCGAAAATTCAAAATATCTGACATGATTGTTCCAATCGAAGAGCGTCCAATTTCGATTCCAGGAGGCAGTCGAATCATTATTTCGTCAATGGTGACGCGGCGATCTGCTTCCACCACATTCCGAACAGCAGCAACGGCTGCATTGTCCGTAGCAATAACGGGCCTGCCGCTTCGCTCGTCATCATGCACGTTTTGCCGTCCTTATAAGAACCATGAACGCCATCGGCGAACCATTTGGATGCTCATACATTCTTCACCATACACTGACATTAAATTGCGATGAATATTGACCGCAGTTTCATTTTTCGCCGTGAAAAAAACGAATTACAGAACGGAGTTCGCAAGTGGACACGTTCACCAGTGGTAGCTCCATGGAAACTGAAGCGCTACGGACTTGCGCGTACGAGTAGCGTGATTTTGAAGGTCACCAGCTTCCAACGCATCCTAGTGACCATTTATTCCATACTAACTAATTTTTACAACCTTTCGTTTGCAGAAAAAAAATAGAGAAACTTATTTTTTGGATGGCCCTCGTACATGCTAAAAGGTACAACTTCCTTAAGTTTTGTCCATGAGTGTATTGTCTGAATCCCGATATACATGCTGAAAGGTACAACTTGAGTTTTGTCCATGAGTGTATTGTCTGAATCCCGATTACATACTAAAAGGTACAACTTCCTTAAGTTTTGTCCATGAGTGTATTGTCTGAATCCCGATATACATGCTAAAAGGTACAACTTCCTTAAGTTTTGTCCATGAGTGTATTGTCTGAATCCCGATATACATGCTAAAAGGTACAACTTCCTTAAGTTTTGTCCATGAGTGTATTGTCTGAATCCCGATATACATGCTAAAAGATACAACTTCCTTAAGTTTTGTCCATGAGTGTATTGTCTGAATCCCGATATATATGCTAAAAGGTACAACTTCCTTAAGTTTTGACCATGAGTGTATTGTCTGAATCCCGATATGCATGCTAAAAGGTACAACTTCTTTAAGTTTTGTCTATTACTATATATTTATTTTTACTATGAAAATTTAGAATAAGACTCCAAATAACAAATATTATAAGGAAAAATACAGCTAACATATTGTAAACATAACAAGAATTAATCCCGATAGACTTCCATATAAATCCTAAAATAAAAGAATAGATGGAATTGTGGGAAGATATAGAAGCAAGAAGATAGAGAACCAGTAGAATTCAAACCAATAAAGCAGTTACTAATGTGGTTCATTCAGAAAACCTTGTAGCACATTAAATATTTGAGATAATAGAGTCTATGATATGGGAGAACAGTTTTTGAATATGAAAAGAATATCTCGACAAAAGTTTGGGGAATTCATTAAATCAGTACATTATATAATATTTTATAATAGTTTGAGTTGTATATATGCAATATTACATAGAATCTGCAATAGAGAAGAAAAAGGATAAGCTTTAAATAGCTGCTTACGTCTTCCATTGTCTTTTTGTTACCAGATGTGGAACACTTGTATCTTTGACGATATATATATGTTGGTCTTTCTTACTGCTTTCTACATTCTAGTTCTGACTTATCGAGGTAAGGAGTTGTGGTCTAGCTTAGCTAAGTACAGTAATACCTGACTTGTTTATGGCTAAAACCACGTAGTTACTGTAGCTAACTAGTATATGTATTTGCTTTAAGTGACAACCGATTTAATCCAACCATTTTATCAATTTTTCCTTATTTGCTGCTTGTGAAAGGTTAGAGTGTATTTTGTGATTGCGAATTTCATGAGGAAAGGTACTCAGATGTGTTAAGACTCTCATCTTTATTCAGTAGAATTATATTCCCTCTTTCTCTACTGGATGTTCATTTTTTTTTCACTGTTAACTCTTTCCCTCTTTTTCTGCCTCCCTCCTTTAGTACCTTTCTCTACTGAGGGTGGGCCACATGGTCTCTCCATATCTCCCTCCTTCAATGTCTTCCTCTACTGAGGGTGGGCCACATGGTCTCTCCATATCTCTCTCCTTCAGTGCCTTCCTCTACTGAGGGTGGGCCACATGGTCTCTCAGTGTCTCCCTCCTTTAGTGCCTTCCTCTACTGAGGGTGGGCCACATGGTCTCTCCGTATCTCCCTCCTTCAGTGCCTTCCTCTACTGAGGGTGGGCCACATGGTCTCTCAGTGTCTCCCTCCTTTAGTGCCTTCCTCTACTGAGGGTGGGCCACATGGTCTCTCCGTATCTCCCTCCTTCAGTGCCTTCCTCTACTGAGGGTGGGCCACATGGCCTCTCCATATCTCCCTCCTTCAGTACCTTCCTCTACTGAGTGTGGGCCACATGGTCTCTCCGTATCTCCCTCCTTCAGTGTCTTCCTCTACTGAGAGTGGGTCACATGGTCTCTCCATATCTATCTCCTTCGACGCCTTCCTCTACTGAAGGGTAGGCCAAGTGCACGATCAGTAAAAATACTTTTCTCTTAATTAGAAAAAATTTTTTCTAGAAAAGGATGACAGCTGGTCACTGAAAAAAAAAACGTTGGAAACAAACAATTAAAAGTTTATAGCTGTTAATTAAACCATCAATATTATATTTTAATTATTTAAATATATATTCTATGTCATAGAGCTATTTCACTACTCGTGCTGTGCCCCATAGCTTGCATTTCTTGTTGCAATTGACATGGATATAAAGTATTTCTGTCATTGATTCTCTCAATCTTGAAAGCTGGTTTCTAGTAGCTTTGTGACTTTATCTTGTGGCGTGAAGAGCGGCCTTGTCGTCATAGACTTCATAGATATATACTTTTCTTGGAAGGAAATCTTGGCTTTTACATGGCCGTTGAATTATTCAACGAAAACTGTTGATCACAGTTCTCGTGGATTCAAGGTCTGCAAGGCGATTTTAAGTTCGTTTTCCCTAATTACCCAGTATCTCCAACAAATTGTCTGCACGTAGAAAATTAGGTAAGATAAACCTCAGGATTGCAAGATAAAATACACTCATGGAGAAAACTTAAGGAAGTTGTACCTTTTAGCATGTATATCGGGATTCAGACAATACACCCATGGACAAAACTAATGGAAGTTGTACCTTTTAGCATGTATATCGGGATTGAGACAATACACTCATGGACAAAACTTTAGGAACTTGTACCTTTTAGTATGTATATCGGGATTCAGACAATACACTCATGAACAAAACTTAAGGAAGTTGTACCTTTTAGCATGTATATCGGGATTCAAACAATAACTCTGAAAGATATTACAGTAACCTTTATTGAAGACACACGAGATAACCAAGTGTGAACAATCTCTGTCTCCTTAAAAAAAAGAAAAAAGAAAAAAAGACAACTATCCACATAAAAAAATCCCACTTCTTAAAGTTTTGTCTCCATTTTATATTTTGTTCAAAAATAAACCTTATTTATATTATATTAAAGAATAGAGATACAATCTCACACACAACACATGAGATTTGCTTAGTAACAAAATACTAAAAGTAATAACTATTATTGATGATGTATGCTTCGGATACGATCACTGCCTCACTTACTAAGCTCGGAAAGCTTGCCGCATCCTGGATATGTCTGGCCTTATCTAAATAGTTATGGCAGAGCTTGACTGTATCTTCTTGCCAGACTTCTTCTGGTCTCCAACCAAATTGAAGCCTATTTGCTTCCTTAAAAATGCCCACAACACCAGAAACCCTGATGACACTAATAATTCACCAACACCCGATTGTTACTTACACACTTTTATTAAACTAACACATCCTTATAAACACAATTATATTTACAAATATATAAATTTTGAAAATAGAGCAATCCATAGATAAATCTTTAATTGAAAAGGCATATATTGGATCAAAATATCATTTATTTTACCAATATTTCAGTTGGCTGAACGCCAACCTTTATCAAGGTGTTATAACATTTTAAAGTTTGTCCTCTTAAAACGTAACTTTAAAATATTATAACACCTTGATAAAGGTTGGCATTCAGCCAACTGAAATATTGGTAAAATAAATTATATTTTGATCCAATATATGCCTTTTTAATTAAAAATACAGAATTATATTTACAAATATGTAAATCTTCTGTCTAAATAAGCAAAAAAGAGAGAGATTTACATAGCCGGTGTCTACAATATATATTGATGATATCTTTTATTTTGTTTGATAAAATGTTCACAGTATTCTATAAGTCTGTTTCTCTTGAATAATTCAAATTGCTTAAATATGTCATGTTGTCTATAACAGATGAAGCTCTGTACATTGTCGATCCTTTTCCTTTCCGCCGCTGTACTGACCTCAGCCTTCCCAGCGGATTTATTCGAAGGTAAGCAAACACTTGCATTTTCAGTGTCAATTAATGAAAAAGGCATCTTCTTATCGTGCAACTGAAAGTTGTTGATTGCTTACGCCATCTATCGGAATAAATATCAACCATTTTCGTTGATTTCTAAATATTCCAGAATTGGTCAATTACTCATTCTTTATTAATCAAGAAAAGCTAACCACGTAACCACATGGCGCAAGCCATCAGCAACTTTCAGTTGCATGATAAGGAGATGCCTTTTTCATAATTTTTGCACCTTATCCCAGTACAATATCGTATTTGTACTATTTTTTCACATTTTGTCCATTTATTTTAAAATTCAAATATTTGCCTAACTGACATTGTACTATCGTATACCTGTGCCATAGCCATTAGCCAGAAACCATAGTCTCTAGGTGGACGCTTCTCAGTTTGCCAAAGCTGGTGTTGTGGCTTCATCACCGACTCGAGGCCGCTAGTTTGCGGCTACGGTCAATAGATGGCGTCAGGTTTTTAACGTTTATTTTGGCGGGAGAAGCGCCCTATGCTTCTATGAACCTTTAATATAAATTATTTTGAAAGTGAATAAAAAGAACAATACCATTTAGTAGATGAGTTAAGTCTATCAATGCACACTATTGATGTTTGTGTTCCAGATGAAAATGAAGAATCCCCAGATATCTATGAGGACCTTGCTAATGTGGGAAAGGAAGCCCTCATCAGAGCTGGCAAGTAAGTAATATATCGAAATTTGAATAACAATTTGAGATATGCAACTTTCAGTAACTAATATGCAAATATTATAAAATATTATGCAAATATAGAAATATTAAATATTCAAATATTATAAATAATTAGGCAAATATACAAATATTAAATATGTTAGAGAATGAAAACATCATATTTTATACTAAATCAAGATGTTCAAAATAATGAGTTTTTCAAGTTTTCGAGGAATCGAGGAATTCTGTTAAAAAAAACTTGAGGAAAATAGAAGCATTTTTTTTATACTTGAAACTCGAAAATCCTTTCTTAGACCTCAATATATTGATGAAAGATTATAGGAATATGAGACGAAAAGGTAGCATGGCTTAATTTTACCTTTGTAAAAAATCAAGATTCTATAATCTCACACAAATAATTCTATATTAATATTCAATAGACCAATAATATTTCAATATTAATCTTTATTTCTTTAGCAATTCCCTCAGTTGTCTGATTTCTTGTAAACTTTTCAAAATATGAAAATATTATATATAATCAATTCAAGTTGTAGACTTCAATCTTTCTATAAATGTTTATTGTCCTTTTGACGTTTTGGCGACCCACATGTCTCGCCCTTATTAAAAGAAATAATAATAATTCTCTAACAAGCTTCTCCACTTTTTTAAGGGCAACAGTGGATCGCCGAAAGATCAAAGAACATTAAACATCTAGGTCTCTAGGTGGACGCTTTTCAGTTTGCCAAAGCTGGTGTTGTGGCTTTGTCACCGACACGAGGCCGCTAGTTGCGGCGACAGTCAATAGATGGCGTCAGGTTTTGAGGTTTTTTTTTTTACGGGAGAGGCGACCCTTGTCTCTTTAATTTGAACATTGTGTACATTTGGTACACTCAACATAAAAAATTCAGTTAATCATTATCAAAGCCTGAACCTTGTGTATTACAGATAAGGTAAAGGAAACATTGTTGAGCCAGAACCTTCCAAATATAATTCTCATTCTAGAGAGAGGAAGAAAGTTTAAAACTACCGAATATTAATCTTCTATTCTTTCTTATCTTCACTCAATCATATTAGTACATCCATCATGACTGGGTGAATTAGAATGAGTCTGCCATGTCATTAAGACTGGTAACACTACTCAGTAGCAGGCCACTGACTTAGCTCCAATATGAAATAGCCGCCTCTGACATGAGAAACAGACATCATGTACAGCCACTCCTAACATGGAGTACAAACTCATAATGTATCCCTGGAGTCCTTACAGGGTACTATCAGTATGGCCAGCTGAGTCCAGGTTTTTTAGCAAGCTTGTTACTGTTCCTCCTTTTTTTTCATCCTGGCTTGGTACTGGCAAAGGCGGAGTTCTTAATTTCTTAATAGTCGAATTTAAATAATTCGAAGCACAAGGAACCAAAATAAATTCGAATTATCCAAAATTTTGAATTAAAAATGTAATTTGTATTTATAGGAAATTCTATAGGGACCAAGATAACTATTTGAATTAAAGATGTTATCAGAATTGAAGAGATTCAAATTATCCAAGTTCTACTGTATTAATGAAAAGAAATAATGCACCATTTATATATAAGAAATGATATCATATTAAAGCACAAATGTTTTTTACGCATAAAACAAACTTCTACTGTCCTACCTGCGATACAAAAATATTGAGAGTATTATAGCTTTAAGAAGCGCAGTCTGGTAGATTTTATTGGGTTCACCACTGATAAGTCTAGCCCTCTTAATATATTTTCAGTTTTTTTAAAGAAACCCACACCAAGATGCTCTGCGGTGAGGACCCGATTTGTACCTTCTGTGATTCAAAACTAAAAAATGAAATCACTCACTATATTTTTGATTACTCTGCTCTGAAAGAAGAAAGAAGAACCCTTATGCTCAAAACTGGGCAACTCTGTGCTTCACTTCCATCAATAATTGACAATATGACCCAGAATAAGTATATTGCTACGACGTTTTATGGTTTCCACAAGTCCATATCTCAGAAGAAGGCCAAGTGACACTCACTCCTCACTTTCTTACTGCTACTCTTTTTATGTTGTTTTTCTTGCTTCCCTCTTTATCTTTCTTGTTTTTTTTTTTTTTTTTCTTCTGTCTATATCGTTATTTCCTTTGTCTCACTGCTTTGTTCTTATGCATACCTCTGGTGAATCCTGTATAGGGTCAGTGACCCTAAATAAAGGCTTTTTGTTGTTGTTGTTAATATATTTTCTTCTCAGTAAGGATAGTAGAAGTTTGTTTTATGCGTAAAGGAGACATTCGCACTTAAAGGCTTTCATATTTCCCCTATAAGTATATATATACCTAATATATAAAACTAATATAACATACTAAATAAAAACATTAAGACACGAAGGTTTCTCTTACAAATAAAGGTAGCATATATAAACAGAATGATCCAATACAGTATTAGAGCTCTAAAGAAGAGGTATTGTAGATTAAATGAGCGAAACCGCTGGGAGGATTTACCACTGATGAACCAAGACCTCTCAATATTTTTTTCATCGCAGTAAGGACAGTAGAAATTTGATTTATTTCTGAAAAGAAACACTCGCGTCTGAATGTTTTCATTTGTTATATATAGATGACGTGTTATTGTTTTGTATTAATATAACATCTAATATTAATACTCATCTCTCGAAGGACGCATGCGTCATCGTAAAGCCTGTAGACGGACGCATGCGTCACTGTAAAGCCTGTAGAAGGACGCATGCGTCATCGTAAAGCCTGTAGAAGGACTCACGCGTCATTGTAAAGCCTGTAGAAGGAAGCATGCGTCATTGTAAAGCCTGTAGAAGGAAGCATGCGTCATCGTAAAGCCTGTAGAAAGACGCATGCGTCATCGTAAAGCCAATAGAAGGAAGCATGCGTCATCGTAAAGCCAATAGAAGGAAGCATGTGTCATCGTAAAGACTGTAGAAGGAAGCATGCGTCATTGTAAAGCCTGTAGAAGGAAGCATGCGTCATTGTAAAGCCTGTAGAAGGACACATGCGTCATTGTAAAGCCTGTAGAAGGAAGCATGCGTCATCGTAAAGCCTGTAGAAGGAAGCATGCGTCATCGTAAATCCTGTAGAAGGAAGCATGCGTCATTGTAAAGCCTGTAGAAGGACACATGCGTCATTGTAAAGCCTGTAGAAGGACGCATACGTCATTGTAAAGCCTGTAGAAGGAAGCATGCGTCATCGTAAAGCCTGTAGAAGGACACATGCGTCATTGTAAAGCCTGTAGAAGGAAGCATGCGTCATTGTAAAGCCTGTAGAAGGAGGCATGCGTCATTGTAAAGCCTGTAGAAGGACACATGTGTCATTGTAAAGCCTGTAGAAAGACACATGCGTCATTGTAAAGCCTGTAGAAAGACGCATGCGTCATTGTAAAGCCTGTAGAAGGCCGCATGCGTCATTGTAAAGCCTGTAGAAGGACGCATGCGTCATTGTAAAGCCTGTAGAAGGAGGCATGCGTCATTGTAAAGCCTGTAGAAAGACGCATGCGTCATTGTAAAGCCTGTAGAAGGAAGCATGCGTCATTGTAAAGCCTGCAGAAGGAAGCATGCGTCATTGTAAAGCCTGTAGAAGGACACATGCGTCATTGTAAAGCCTGTAGAAGGAAGCATGCGTCATTGTAAAGCCTGCAGAAGGAAGCATGCGTCATTGTAAAGCCTGCAGAAGGAAGCATGCGTCATTGTAAAGCCTGTAGAAGGAAGCATGCGTCATCGTAAAGCCTGTAGATGGACGCATGCATCATCGTAAAGCCTGTAGATGGACGCATGCGTCATCGTAAAGCCTGTAGAAGGAAGCATGCGTCATTGTAAAACCTGTAGAAAGCCGCATGCGTCATCGTAAAGCCTGTAGAAAGACGCATGCGTCATTGTAAAGCCTGTAGAAAGAGGCATGCGTCATCTTAAAGCCTGCATGCGTCATTGTAAAGCCTGTAGAAGGACGCATGCGTCATCGTAAAGCCTGTAAAAGGACGCATACATCCGAAAGCTTGCGAATAAAGTTCTTATAAGACACTCATATCTTCAATCATATCGTTATATTTTTCTATTAAACTATATAGTTATGAGATTAGATTCCCCCATAGAGACTGCAATGAGATGTGTGCAGGTACACCTTGAATGAAATCCAGAAAGCTTTGAACAAGGAGAAGGAATGTGAGAAGACCTGCACTGATCCCAACAAAAAGTGCAAATGCCAATGGTTCAAGGGTATTTTGCCCAAGAGCATGAGGCAAGCGCACAAGTGCATGTGCGTTGAAAGGAAGAAGAAGAACTAAGCAAATAATAAATGCATTCAACATAATACTTGTTTATTTATTATAATTCCTGACACACATTGTTGCGCTGGTAACCTGATGTAATGGAAGAAAAAATCTGAGGAGTCTTTTTAATGTTTATTTACCAACTTAAAGATTTGGAGGAAAAGATTTTTTTAACTAAAGATTATTGTCTAATCTAAAACAAAAGTATGTAAAAATTCAACGATATAAAAGTATGTAAAATAATTATAGAATACAAAATTATGTGGGGGGTAAAAGTTGGTGACTGCTTTTACTGTAAGTGCACCACATGTCTACATATGTGAAAAGCAAATCGACTTTGCACTTACAAATGTTTCATAACCCTGTTTGGTTACTTGCACTCGCTGGTGGGTTGGACTTTTGTAAGAATCGGAGGCCATTGGAGCATTTTTTTTATTAGAAAAAAGTGCCCAATGCGGCAATCAAAACCGGGTCGTAGTGATCGAAAACTAACGGTTTAGACCATCCTTTCACCTACCCCCTACAAAAATAAGTAAAAATAATTATACATGAAAGTTATTAAAAATAAATAAGTTGTAAAAAGTGACAATTAAATCCATAAGATGTAGACAGTAAGTTAAAATGTGATATGTAAATAAAAGACCACAGCAGCTCACCAACAATATGAAATTAAAAACAAAGTAGACATATCCTGACCAGAAGCACATGTGCTTTTCAGAAGGCAGAGCATCATTTGGTGGAACAGAAATCAACTAAACATTGATTTAACCTGTTCCCTGAATCGATGTTTAGTTGATTTCTGTTCCACCAGATGGCGCTCTGCCTTCTGAAAAGCACATGTACTCCTGGTCAGAATATTCCTACTTTGTTTTTAATATAAAAACCTGATCTTTTTATTATTTTTTTGCCTATTGTTTTTTCACATATTAAACTATGTTTTCTTTTAAACCCTATATAGAATAATTATTTATGATTAATGAATTTGGAAGGTATAAAGATTTTTAATAATTAAATTTATCTCTTTAAATGAATGCTTGACTGTTGTATATTGCCTTTATAAAACAACACTTGAAGTTACACCACGTAAGTTTCTTTCCAATGAAAAATCTAAATTTTATTTCAAGGTGAAATATTGACTATTTCTAACCTTTTTGGATGAGGTATGAAAGGGTGAAATATGAAGAGTAATGATGAACGGAAAAATAAAAGTGTCCAGGGATGGGAATCGAACCCACAATGTTCCGCTTACCGGGCAGATGCCATGTCCACTTTATGATTGTTTCGGTATTTGGTTGTTTTTACCAATCGCTATGCGTCTTTTAGGGTTGATTCTGCTTTCATATCTACTGCTATATCATTATTATCATTTTTCTTTCATCGTCATCTTGTTATCTCTATTTATGGTAGGCCTTACGGTCTCCCAATAATTATATCCTTATATCTATAAAAATGAAATCCAAATCGATGTTTGTTATCGCGTTGCGCAAAAACTACAGAATAAATCATTAGGAAATTTCGCATGTAGGTAGCTGAACATTTGGTTTAACATATAGGCTATTCAAAAAACTAAAAAGGTTAATGTGCTTTTTTCAAAAATACAAAACCAAAAAGCGTTAGTTCCAGCCTTTTACCGCTTGGGCGCAGCACTGGTCGCGACGATAAATGAATTTGATTGGTTAATAATTTACACGTGGTGTGTTTACACAATGAATGTTAGTTTTTTTACACGATGAATGTTTTAAAAGGTAAGATTATCCAATCGCCGTGAAATTTTAGGAGGTTATTTACTATACTACTGGGAAGGTTTCTGGTTTGAATTTGATTTGAAATAAATATTCTTTGCAATTTTATTTGCAAATTTTCTACTTTCACTCGCAAGCAGTGCCTCTCGCGGGTTCTGGTGAAATTATATTTATAAATTGTAACAATTCTTAAAAGGTGTTCCAAGTATAATAAATTTAATATGAGAATTTAATAATATAATATTCCAATGACGTAAAAAAAACTTGGCATTTCAATATTAATATATATTTAAAGAAGATATTGTAACGTTTTTGTGTTAAATGTTAAAATGTAATGTTAAAATATATTTTTACATTGTTAATTTAATTTGTTATTGTTTTATAATAATGAAGATGCAAATTACATTGTTGTTGTTGTTCATTATCGTTTGTTTATATAAAAAATTTACATTTTATGTGATGATGATAACAAAAATGAATTTTTAAATTAATATACAGTCGAACTTGGATAATTCGAACCCCAAGGGACCATAAAAAATTCGAATTGTCCAAAAATTCGAATTAAAAACGGAAATTCTATTTATAGGAAATTCTAGGGACCAAGATAAATATTCGAATTAAAGAGGTTTTCGAATTAAAGAAGTTCGAATTATCCAAGTTCTACTGTATATGGTAATTTAAACCAACAACCCTATATTGTATAATACTTATAACAAGATTGTCAAGTTGTATATAGAAACACATCTATAAATAATTATACGCATGATTGACATGTGTCATTGCATCACCATATGTACTGTACTTTGTACAAACTGAGGATGAATAAATAAAACTATGTAATAGATTAAGAGCTGAGCTAAGAAAGAGATCGAGATAGAAATCCAACAACCCTAAAAAGGAACTTGGCAGCCCGTTGCCAATAGGTCTAAAGGGTGTGGAGGATGCCGCAGCCACCCCACGCACTTTGCACCCGTTCAAAGTCCAAATTATCGCCTGTCCCCCCTCGGCAAAGATATAAAACATCTGCCCTAGCCGAAATGACGTGGTCAGACTTCACCATCGGCGTGAGACCTCGTCGGTTGTACCCAGGTCCACCTCATCGCCATATAAAACAGTAATAACTCTTCTATCTCCATCTTGCTCTTAGCTCGACTCCTATCTGTTCACGGAACTTTCCTACTACAACTGTGTCTCTTCGTTTTTTTGTGTGTGGACATTCCCAAGCTTTCCACTCTGCCTCGACCACGACTGCCTGTACTCTGTGAGAACTGTTAAAGGTCCTACAAGGTGCAGAGAGGTACTGGAAAACTCTCCACGCCCTGACTGTCCCTCTCGGTTACTACTGGTTTGACCCTCGGTTATCACATATATATAATTCATTGAGAAAAAAAGAAATAATTAATTATCAAATTCACAAAAGTGACAGTATCTTATTTAAAATATAATAAATGTTTTTTAAAAAATTGTGTTTCAAAAATAAATTTAAACGCATATAACAATATTTAAATACGTTTATAAATCAATATATAGGTGGATTGGATGTTTTCTAGAATCAGAATAACAATCATAAAAAAAATCTTATCTAAATATATATCACTCGGGTAGATATGCACACGGGTCAATCCCGGGGCGAAGCCCGGGTCACCCGTCTAGTATAGTATATTTTAAACTGTATGACACTTTTAGTATATGTCACATATCTTCCAATTAGTTAGAGCCGATTACTTAAAAGATCCTACCCTTCTTTTAAAATGTACACCGTTTCTATTTACTACCACCTCCATATTTTGTATATATGCTATATCTTTATTAATAATACCTGTAAACCCCCTATTTGTGTGTAAAACTAAAAATTTTGACGTCAAAATAAAGATCCAAAGAATGGTCGGTCAGCTGGTGGCAGGGACAGAGGGGAGGAAAAATGCCAAAGTCCATGTGGGGCCCCCAGGGACTCTTTATAGACGACCCCTGTAAACAGGACAGGTTTTAGCAGGGGGGTTAGCAGCAGATGGTTCTAGGGTGTGGCCATCGACAGACGGCTCCTGTCTTGCACACACTCGCTCTCCATGTCTCGGGGATAAGTATCCAAGTTTGTGTCATGGCCTTTACCTCTGTCCCGTGGGCTGTCCCCGATCACTCTCGGTGCTAACATCTAGCCCTGCCTCTGCTTCTTGTTGTCCACGTGTGGGAAGAACATCAACACTCGCCTCACGTACACGACTGCCAGCTTATCCATACGTCGGCAGGATCACATTTGCAACAATATTACATATATATTTTTTCTTTAGAAAAACAACAAATTTGGCCATAAATTATCATTTCTTTAATTCTCAGGAAGCCTCTGTGACCAAATTTTGGTTGTAGAGGTACAGTCTACACCACGCTGACGAGGGCCAACAGCCCGAAACTCGTTCGTGGTTTACTTTTCTTGATTTATCAAGAAATTGGGTTAGCCAAATATTACGGAACAAGTTAAATAAACGTTTAGTTTATTTGTGTTCCACTAGATGGCGTTCTGCCATCTAAAAATGTTCATGTGAGCCTGTTCAGGATATGCCATTTTTATTTTAAATATTTTTCTTTGTAAAAATAATGTTATTATCATTAATATTTGTAACAAATAAATTTACTGGCAATGTGTTTTTTTTTTAATAATAGCATCAAATATTATATCTACAGACCACATTGTTAGAAGTATTTGGCCCTAATTCTCTATGTGAAAGATTAGCTTGACAGTAAAATGTTCTAATATAAAAATTCCATTAACCCTCTTATCCTCTATATTAAGATATTGCAAGATGATATTGAACATTACAAAAGAATTTCTAATATTCAAATTGTTCAAAATTTTATAGAAATATAAATATTGGTCATTGTTGGTTGTTCTGCTAGGTCATTATTATAAGCTCCCATGACAAAAGATATTTAAGACTTCCTCCAAATTTCTAATGCCGTCATTTCTATACGAAGCTTTAAATTCTTCTACAAGCTCCCTGAAAAACCAGAAAACTTTTGTCTGATGCTATTGTACAAATTCTATCTTGGAATACCAAAAGGTTTCTAAAGAACATTCTATAGAGAACATCGTGAAACTTTATGGCACTCAATTTTCCAATACCATCATCCATATAAGAAAGCTTTAAATTCTTCTCGAAGACCCTAAAAACCAGAAACCCATTATCTGATGCTATTGTTCCTAATTCTATCTTTGAATACCAAAAGGTTCTTAAGAACATTCTATAAAAAACATTGTGAATCTTGATGACACTAAATTTTCTATCTCTATATGAAGGCTTTAAATTATTCTACAAGACCCTAGAAAAAAAAAAGAAAACCATTATCTGATGCTATTTTCACAAATTCTTTCATGGAATACCAAAGGTTTCTAAAGAACATTTTACAGAGAACAACTTTATGGCACCCACTTTTCTGATACCATCATCTCTATATGAAAGCTTCAAATTCTTCTACAAGACCCTAAAATACCAGAAAACCATTATTTGATGCGATTTTCACTAATTCTTTCATGGAATACCAAAAGGTTCTAAACAACATTCTATTGAGAACATCGTGAATCTTGTTGACACTCACTTTTCCAATACCATCATCTCTATATGAAGCTTTAAATTTTACTACAAGAACCTGGAAAACCACAAGACCCTTATCCGATGCTCTCTATTTTCCCTAATTGAATCATGGAATACCAAAAATCTCCGAAGAACATTCTAACAGAACATCGTGAATCTTTATTGCAATCAATTTTCCAATATCATCATCTCTATATGAAGGCTTTAAATTCTTTATATGACCCTGGAAAAACCAGACACCTCTTCTGATGCTATTGTCACAAATTTTATCATGGAATACCAAAAGGTTCTTAAGAACATTCTATAAAAAAAAACATTGTGAATCTTGATGACACTAAATTTTCTATCTCTAAATGAATGCTTTAAATTATTCTATAAGACCCCAGAAAACCAGAAAACTCTTATCCGATGCTATTTACACAAATTCTTTCACGGAATACCAAAGTTTCTAAAGAACATTCTATAGAGAACATATTGATTGCATTCAATTTTCCAATACCACACCTCTATATGAAGCATTAAATTCTACCATATGACCCTAGAAAACCAGAAAACCATTATCTGATTCTATCTTCCCTAATTATATCATGGAATACCAAAAGGTTTCTGAAGTATATTCTATAGAGAACATCTAGAATCCTGATGATAATCATTCCAAATACCTCCACCAGGTGACGCATCAAGAAGACCTTACAACCATTTAAGGTACTCCAATACCACTAACTCTGTTGATACTATATTTACAATACATTTTAAATTATAACAATACTGATATCTGAAAATTGATTAATTTATACATTTGAAATTTGACTCAAATTGGTATAGATATTCACAAAAATTAGATACCCCTGATAAAAAAAAAATATTATGAGTCGCTCAGAAGTTACTCCATGAGAGGACACTCGTTCTAGAGGACACCTCTCTATAAAGGACAGTTTTTATTTGTAAAATTACCATTTTTACTATTTTGTAACTATCCAGTGGGAAGACACCTCTCCCTTAAGGACATTTTGGCTCTGTAACTAGGTGTTGTCTTTCACATGGAGGTTCTACTGTATATATAAAAGATTATATATAAAACAGCGGTATGGTAGATTAAACTGGCGAAACCGCTGGGAGGGTTCACCACTGATGAGCTAGGCCCTCCCATTTATTTTTCCATAGCAGTAAGGACAGTAGAAATTGTTCAATTTTCAAAAGAATCATATGCGTCTATAATAGTTTCGAATATATATAAAAGATGTAATAAAAAAAAATTCCCACGCCGGGAATCGAACCCGGGCCTTCTGGGTGAAAGCCAGATATCCTAGCCACTAGACCACGTGGGATACATTTAAACATACTCAATGTATATATTTAAATTGTATTCGCACAATTATACGATATATCTACATTAAATATTCGACACGTGACCAAGAAGGTGCAACAATTTAGCGTGGATCAGTGTACAAAGAAGAATATTCTTTTCTTTTTATAAACTCTAGCTAACTTTGGAGAACATCTATCTAACAAATGTTTACTTACTGTTTTTGCTGTTGATTCATTTTGATCCGAATATATTTTTATTGATATCTTGATGACGTTTTCACATAAGGTTAAGTTTATATATAAAAAAGCGTACCTGGATCTGTAAAGAAAAAAAAATTAGGAATGGCGTGTGCCGGTCCCAAGCCCGGATGAAAAAGGAGGGGGAGCAGAAACAAGGTCACTAAAAAACCTTGGTTCAGCTTGCCCGGCTGATAGTACCCTGTAAGGACTCCAGGGATACAGGATGAGCAGCGTTGGTACTCCATGTTAGGAGCAGCTGCACATGGCATCTGTTCCTCGTGTCAGAGGCGGCCATTTCTTTTGGAGCTAAGTTGGCCTGCCACTGCACAGTAAACTTTATTTACAAATTCTTTACATCACATGAAAACAACTAAATCATGTGATCTACAAGAATTTGTAAAGTAAGTTTACTGTACAATAAATTGATAAAGAGGGAGCAATCTCTCTAAATATTTTGAGAAAAAAATTGTTTGTTTTTCTTTACAGATCCAGGTACGTACTTTTATATAAACTTATTTAATTAATCGCCTTTTGACTCAAATAAGGTTAAGTGTTTGTCTAATAGAAAATTTCTATATTCCTTTGTAAATAATGTGAAAACCCTCGTTTGCACCACGCTGACGAGGGCCAACAGCCCGAAAGGCGTACGTGGTTAGTTTTCCTCTATTAATTAAGAATGGGTATTTGGCCAATTCTGGAATGAATAAAAATCAACGAATAGTTTATATTTATTCCGATATATGGCGCAAGCCATCAGTAACTTTCAGTTGCACGATAAGGAAATGTCCTTTTTTTTCTTTGTAAATAATGTTATTACCGTTAATATTTGTAACAAATAAATTTACTGGAAATGTGTTTTTCACAATAATATCATCAAATATTATCTCTACAGACCTTGCTGTCCATAGTTCACTAAACACCCCCTAAGCTGCCTTCCATAGAAAATGCAGGGTATATCCCAAAACCAATCCAATACAATAGTAGAGCGGTCTAAAGGTTAATTTGGCTAAACCGCTGAAAGGGTTCACTATTGTTCCTGTTCCAAAATCACTTTACTAGGTACAGCTCAACAACCTAGTTTATGATATTTACAACAATGAATATGAAGGTTATTTACATATTAAAACTAGTGTTAACGCGGGATTCAATCCTGGTTCATGGCTGTCGGGAATTGATAGTGTTACCTTCTCATCCACCGACTCTTAATAAAAAACTCAGTGAATGCTGACGGAAGTTTCTTTTCCCTCAGCGAATTGTTTCTTCCACTCGTCCACCGACTAAAAAATATCATCTGCGACCTTTGGAATCTGAAATTTACCATTTAATTCCAATGCTCAACTGACCTGCAATGATGGTTAAACCATCACAGATTTTAACAATTAAGGGCCTATTTTCCACCAGTTTTACCTGGTTCCCAGAATGGTATACTTCTGGTAAAGCGGTGACATCAACGCACGGTTCACTACTGATGAGCCAAGCCCTCTCATTCAATAACTTATATCATTGCAGTAAGGTCTGTAGAGATAATATTTGATGATATTATTGAAAAGAAACACATTGCTAGTATATATATAGTTTATTTATTCGGATAAAACAGAAAGAGTAATTATAGAATATATACAATAGTATTTTAATAATATAAAAATTGAAAAGTAATCATATTTTCATTGAACAGTTTGGCTACACCAATCTACTTTATTCAAAATCTCGTCACTCGTGCATCGTGTAGATGATTTGTTTACAAGGTTAGAATCCCCGAGGAAGATAGGCGAACAGCCTCATCGAAATATTGGATATTTTAATAAATTATTTTGATCCAAAATAAGCAAGAAGCGCTTATTGGGCGCTTAATGGGCGCTTCTCCAGTCAAAATAAACGTCAGAATCTGACGCCATTTATTGACCGTCGCCGCAACTAGCGGCATCGGGTCGGTGACAAAGCCACAACATCAAGTTTGGCAAACGCCCATTGCTTCTATGGATTAATTTCCTCCCGGCAAATTTTACATTGCCAAAGTTGGTGTTGTGGCTTTGTCACCGACCCGATACCGCTAGTTGCCGCGACGGTCAATAGATGGCGTCAGATTCTGACGTTTATTTTAATGGGTAAAACTAAAGGAAGTTGTAACTTTCAGCATGTATATCGGGATTCAGGCAATACACTCATGGACAAAACTTAAGAAAGTTGTACCTTTTAGCATGTATATCGGGATTCAGACAATACACTCATGGACAAAACTTAAGGAAGTTGTACCTTTTAGCATGTATATCGGGATTCAGACAATACACTCATGGACAGAACTTAAAGAGGTTGTACCTTTTAGCATGTATATCGGGATTCAGACAATACACTCATGGACAAAACTTAAGGTAGTTGTACCTTTCAGCATGTATATCGGGATTCAGACAATACACTCATGGACAAAACTTAAGATAGTTGTACCTTTTAGCATGTATATCGGGATTCAGACAATACACTCATGGACAAAACTTAAGGTAGTTGTACCTTTTAGCATGTATATCGGGATTCAGACAATACACTCATGGAAAACACTTTAGGAAGTTGTACCTTTTAGCATGCATATCGGATTCAGACAATACACTCATGGAAAACACTTAAGGAAGTTGTACCTTTTAGCATGTATATCGGGATTCAGACAATACACTCATGGACAAAACTTAAGGAAGTTGTACCTTTTAGCATGTATATCGGGATTCAGACAATACACTCATGGACCGAACTTAAGGAAGTTGTACCTTTTAGCATGTATATCGGGATTCAGACAATACACTCATGGAAAACACTTTAGGAAGTTGTACCTTTTAGCATGTATATCGGGATTCAGACAATACACTCATGGACCGAACTTAAGGAAGTTGTACCTTTTAGCATGCATATCGGATTCAGACAATACACTCATGGAAAACACTTTAGGAAGTTGTACCTTTTAGCATGCATATCGGATTCAGACAATATACTCATGGAAAACACTTTAGGAAGTTGTACCTTTTAGCATGCATATCGGATTCAGACAATATACTCATGGAAAACACTTTAGGAAGTTGTACCTTTTAGCATGTATATCGGATTCAGACAATATACTCATAGAAAACACTTTAGGAAGTTGTACCTTTTAGCATGCATATCGGATTCAGACAATATACTCATGGAAAACACTTTAGGAAGTTGTACCTTTTGGCATGCATATCGGATTCAGACAATATACTCATGGAAAACACTTTAGGAAGTTGTACCTTTTAGCATGTATATCGGGATTCAGACAATACACTCATGGAAAACACTTTAGGAAGTTGTACCTTTTAGCATGCATATCGGATTCAGACAATATACTCATGGAAAACACTTTAGGAAGTTGTACCTTTTAGCATGCATATCGGATTCAGACAATATACTCATGGAAAACACTTTAGGAAGTTGTACCTTTTAGCATGTATATCGGGATTCAGACAATATACTCATGGAAAACACTTTAGGAAGTTGTACCTTTTAGCATGCATATCGGATTCAGACAATATACTCATGGAAAACACTTTAGGAAGTTGTACCTTTTAGCATGTATATCGGGATTCAGACAATATACTCATGGAAAACACTTTAGGAAGTTGTACCTTTTAGCATGCATATCGGATTCAGACAATATACTCATGGAAAACACTTTAGGAAGTTGTACCTTTTAGCATGTATATCGGGATTCAGACAATATACTCATGGAAAACACTTTAGGAAGTTGTACCTTTTAGCATGCATATCGGATTCAGACAATATACTCATGGAAAACACTTTAGGAAGTTGTACCTTTTAGCATGCATATCGGATTCAGACAATATACTCATGGAAAACACTTTAGGAAATTGTACCTTTTAGCATGCATATCGGATTCAGACAATATACTCATGGGAAACACTTTAGGAAGTTGTACCTTTTAGCATGCATATCGGATTCAGACAATACACTTATGGACAAAATTTAATGGTGTATATCGAAAATGTAGGTTTAATACCAGATGATTTTATAATGGTCAGGAAGCTCTATTTTGAGGTGTGTTGAATTTACTGATAGTAAAGTTTGGCTATCTGTTTGTATTTGCGATTGATACTTTGTATTATCCTAGCTGTTCATATTGTATCCTTCTTGCCTTGAAGTTTACCATCTGTTGTATCCATATTTCTGAATCCTTCGATTTTTACTTCCAAAGATGTTCTTCTTCTTCGATATATTTTAAATCGGATTCTTTAGCATTGGCCTCCATTCAAAGACAATAAAGACCACAGATATCGAGAAGAATACCATCTACAAGTTCCATATTGGGAATGAGTTGGGAAATGCCAGCTATCTTATCGACCTGTCAACTCTGTAAGAAACAACTCTAGTGTTTTTTAAAAATGTATTATCTATTAAGGCGCGATATTTAACTATTAGCGCTATTATAAAAGAAACAAATAAACAAACTGACACTTAGGATTAAATATTTACAGATTCATATACATACATCAAACGACAGAGTTCATAAAATTTGTATAAACAAAGTACTGATGTAAGAGAGTTAAATCATTTAGATCAGGGAACAATCGATGTCTCAATTCTGCAAAGTTCGGACAGTCGTAGATATGGTGGTTTGTTCAGTTTCTCCGCAGGAACAATTTGGTGTTTCTGATAGACCTCTTTTATATAAATAGTTCTGGAAATTTCTGTGTAAAGTGACAAATTGAGTGACTATAAAAATTGAATGGAACTGTATAGGAATGCCATTTATAAATATAATTGCAAATTGTATAGTTGCCATTATAAATGGATTGATACAAATGATTTATAATAATAGATTTTCTTCGCCCACTTTGTTGTAAATATTTCTGATTGTGTGTTTAGTTAGAACTCTGGGGATACCTTGTTGATGGATTCGTTCCTGTTACAGATGACATAAATGCGGTATATCCCATTATTTCTATCATTGCAGTAAGGAAAAGTAGTAAATTGTTTTATTTTAAAATAAACATATTTGCTCTAAAATATAGTTTTCATTTTCAATAAATACACCGATGGGCAAAACCTAAGGAAATGGAAAGTCCTTGATGTCTCCAGTTGTCTATTTTTTTGAGGAAACAGAGGCAATTTTTTTTCACATTCGGTTATCTCGTGTGTCTTCAATAAAGGTCACTGTAATATCTTACAGAGTTATTTTCTGAATCCTGATATACATGCTGAAAGGTACAACTTCCTTAAGTTTTGTCCATGAGTGTATTGTCTGAATCCGATATACATGCTAAAAGGTACTACTTCCTTAAGTTTTGTTCATGAGTTTATTGTCAGAATCCCGATATATATGCTGAAAGGTACAACAGGGATTGAGAAAGGTATTACAGTAACCTTTATTGAAAACACACGAGATAACCAAGTGTAAACAGCCCCTGTCTTCTTAAAAAAAAAAAAAAAAAACAGATGGCTGGAGTCATCAAAGACTCTCTACTTCCTTAAGTTTTGTCCATGAGTGTAAATTTAAAAATTACTTTTACCTTAATTTCCTCTATCAACAGTATTTAATGTTATAGACCTGCTAGTAGTGTAGGTAAGTGACGAAAATTTCTTCAGAATCTGCAATAAAAACCAACAATACCTTTCTGAAAGATGACGTATTTCATTTCCCTCATGTTACCAGATGTGTAACACTTGTATATCTGGAACAAATATATATATGGCAGCCATTGTGTCTGCTTTTTTACTGTTCTCACTTGGTATCTTGAGGTAAGGATTTGTATTTTGCCTCGCCAACTACAATAAAACTTGACTTAAACTTATTTTATATGGCTATAAAAAAATTGCTCATATATTTAACCATCTTTAAAGTGGGTAATCCACGAATTCTACAACATTCTACTAATTAAATAGAGGTCCCATAATATGGAAACTTTTATGGCCATAATATTGTCGCGGAGATAATGCAAAGGCAAATTTGGGGATAATTAATTTATTATAAAGAGTATTTACTTTCAGTTCTCCAATAAAATTATATACAAGAGGTATTTTTAGGGAGAGAGATAATATAATATACCAAGGTAAAGATAATAATATTATAATGCATTATCGCGCCATCTGTTATCAAAATACGAAACTATTATAGACGCGTATGATTATTTTTAAAAAATAAACAATTTCTACTTCCCTTACTGCAATGGAAAAATTAATGGGAGGGTCTGGCTTATTCGTGGTGAACCCTCCCAGCGGTTTCGACAGTTTAATCTACCATACCGCTGTTATATTGCATTTTTGGAACTTCCTTTTATAGTGATTATAGGCAAAAGATAATAATAATGAGAGTGGTCAGCCACCGAGGCGTTTTCTTTATTTGCAGATAAGATTCCGAGAACCCCTCACACCTGTGGTTCTTTCTCCCGGAGTCTAAGGATGATAGACAGGTGTCCCATGGAGCTTCTTGTGACCGGAGTTGCATAGCTACTTGACAATATATATATATATCAATTTATTTGAATATCCTGGATATTAATTAAACAATTAAAAAGGTTTCCAGAGATCAGTTTCTTTTTATTTTAAAACCGTTTCAAGCTTTCGGGTATCTCTGCCCTTCTACAGGATAACATATTGGCATCAGGCGACGTTTTATTCATTATATACATAGTGTGATCAATAATTTACAGGAATGCTAAATATTTGAAGAAATACAAAAGTATAATAAAGTTTTTTTTTTTAATTTTCAAAATAATGACAGTCACTATCTATACATTTGTTCCATCTTTTTTTTTCCAGATATCAAAACACCTCTGAAAATCCTTATCTTTCAGGCTTTTCAAAATATTCTTCGATTTCTCCTTTATTTCAGGTATTGAGTCAAATCGAGGGCTTTTTAAGACTCTTTTAATATCAGGGTAAAGGAAAAAGTCGTTGTATGTTCTAATATAATCCATGTTTTCTACTATTCTTTTTATCACTTTAGTAAAAGCAATGACAATTTGATATTCATTTCACAGAAAAAGTTTCAAAATAATAATATTAAGTCTTAATTACACATTATGTTGCTTTTCTCAAAGGTCATAAGTATTCTTTTTTTTTTTTTTGCTTATCCCTAGTACACGTGGTACAGACCATGATAATCATGATGGGTAGTTAGCGACTGCTTTTACTGTAAGTGTACCACATGTCTACAAATGTGAAAATCCGTTCTAATTATGTAGAATATATAGAATACATCTAAAATCTGTTTTAATAGAAGTTCAGATGTTCTCATGTTGTCCATAACAGATGAATCTCTGGACTTTGTCGTTTCTTCTGCTTTCTGCTGCTGTGCTGAGCTCCGCATTACAAGAGGAGTTATACCAAGGTAAGCTAATATATATTGTGATATAGTGCATATATAGTGTAATTGAAGCAAGAAGTTGAATATTCTTTGAGTGTGAAAGCTTTTAAAAAATAGGAACTTACCCTCTATTATTAATTTGTTTATTTTTTTGCTTTGTCGTCTGTTTTGCACAAGTTGAATCTGGTTAGAACGATGTATAAAAATTAGATGATTCTTTGTTGCCTTAAATACGAGGTAATTAACTCTCTCTATATCTAAAATTGTTTAAAGGTTAATTTTATAAATCTGAGAGTTGTCTTCAAAAACGATCCAACAATAGATATAGTATAGAACGAAAAACGAACTAGTTGTTTGTGAACTTAACGATTTGATTTCCGATAAAAAAATCATATTTAAAGTTCAATTCATTTTGTAAATACATTCTAAACGTTCTACAAAATCTGGATCTCTAGTGTTTTCATGCGTTGAATAATGTAAATAACTTATGTAAATAAACTTATCTCCTTGTTTGGCGCAAGTATCCCTTGCGGGATATAGCGCTTTGGAAATAAAAATATTTGTAATTCAACAATAATAAGTAAATATAAATAGAATATGTGTATACTATAAGTCGCATGCGATAGAATAGACATTCATCAAAGATTATGGTGGTGTCTTGTCCACCATAGAAAGTGGGGGTGCCATTGCCCTGTTAGTCAGCCACATTTCAGAGTTACCTGTAGGACTTCACAGTTACCGTAGCGGCTTGGGGCTTACGAGGTCCCCACCATACTTCATCTTACAGGACAGTCCCTTATTTACTTGAGCTGCTTCTCCCGCCCGCCCCTTAGAAGAGGGGTTGGACTTCTGGGCAGGCATCAAAGATTATCATAAATATAATCTTCTGTAAAACGACACTTGCAAGTTTACCGCATGAGTTTCTTTTCAACGACAATTTAAAATTTTATTTTAAGGTGAAATATCGACAATTTCTAACCTTTTGGATGAGGTATGAAAGGATGCATTAAGAAGAGTAATGACGAACGGAAAAATAAAAGTGTCCAGGGATGGGAATCCTCATCCAAAAGGTTAGAAATTGTCGATATTTCACCTTAAAATAAAAATTTAATTTGTCGTTGAAAAGAAACTCATGCGGTTAAACTTGCAAGTGTCGTTTTACAATTACATGCCGCAGTGTATCATATTATAATCTTCTGTATCAATTAGATTAATTAAATATAAATCTCCAAGGATAAATTTCTTTATTAGAAATTATTATATAGAAACTTATCTCTCTCTCTCTCTCCTCGGAGATTTATATTTGTTTAATTAAAGGTTATACCAATCTCATAAAAAAAGACCAATATCTTTCCAACCATGTATTATATTGTACAGACTCCTTTGGTAACAAATATTGCACTCATGGACAAAACTTGAGTAAATGGTAAGTCTTTAATGTTGCCTGACATCTTCTTTTTTTTTCTTCTTTTTAAGAAGAAGAAGGAGACAGAGGCAATTTTGTTCACACTTGGTTATCTCGTGTGTCTTCAAAAACAGTCGATGTGTATCAAATATATTTCAGAGTTATTGTCTCAATCCCGATATAAATGCTAAAAGGTACAATTTCCTTAAGTTTTGTGCATGAGTGTATTGTCTGAATCCCGATATACATGCTAAAAGGTACAACTTCCTTAAGTTTTGTCCATGAGTGTATTTTCTTAATCCCGATATACATGCTAAAAGGTACAACTTCCTTAAGTTATGTCCATGAGTGTATTGTCTCAATCCCGATATACATGCTAAAAGGTACAACTTACCTAAGTTTTGTCTATGAGTGTATTGTCTGAATCCCGATATACATGCTAAAAGGTACAACTTCCTTCAGTTTTGTCTATGAGTGTATTGTCTGAATCCCGATATACATGCTAAAAGGTACAACTTCCTTAAGTTTTGTCTATGAGTGTATTGTCTGAATCCCGATATGCATGCTAAAAGGTACAACTTCCTTAAGTTTTGTCCATGAGTGTATTGTCTGAATCCCCATATATACATGCTAAAAGGTACAACTTCCTTCAGTTTTGTCTATGAGTGTATTGTCTGAATCCCGATATACATGCTAAAAGGTACAACTTCCTTAAGTTTTGTCTATGAGTGTATTGTCTGAATCCCGATATACATGCTAAAAGGTGCAACTTCCTTAAGTTTTGTCCATGAGTGTATTGTCTGAATCTCGATATACATGCTAAAAGGCACAACTTCCTTAAGTTATGTCCATGAGTGTATTGTCTCAATCCCGATATACATGGTAAAAGGTACAACTTCCTTAAGTTTTGTCTATGAGTGAATATCTCATTAAAGAATTACATTACAGAATCAAATTACTCATCATATTTTTATGACCAATTATATCTTTCTCATACCTTGCGCGCAGGGAACAAAACTCTTTTCCCAAATATTTTCTATGATGTGTTTTGATGTTTTGATTCACTTTAGTAATATTTTTAATTTTATTTACATCTTGTTACATTTATTTAGTACATTAGCTGTTTTTTAGATTTTTGTTGGAAAACAAAATTTTGTGAGATAATTATCACGACACATTTGGTACAAATTTAAACTATAGATGCGAAATGACAAGTCAAACAGAATTAAGAATTCAAGTTGTAATCTCTTTGTCTGAGTTCGATACTACAGTGAAGAGAATCTTAGAATTCTGTGGAGCGTTGACTAAATTCAGAAAGACTGTAACTTCAAGAATGCTAGCTGAGAATCTTCAGTAAAAATCTTATCAATCCTGATTAATGGCTGGTATTATTAACAGTAGAGAAAAGTGGAGGTCCTTGTTGAAGCTCCCCCTCAGTTCAATACTACAGCGAGGAGAATCTTAGCATTCCGTGGAGCGTTGACTGAGTTCAGACAAGCTGTAATTGGAGAGTTCTGACTGAGGATCCTTAGTAAAATTTTGTCAGTCCTGGTTGATGCTATTTACAGGAGAAAATATTTAAGATCTGATTGAGGTTCCTTAGTGGAATTCTGGTAGTGGTGGTCTCATCATTGATGGCTGTTGTTATTTACAGGAGAGAATAGTTCAGGTCTGATTGAGGGTCTTTAGTTGAATTATGCTACTTAGTAGTTGTCTACTGGACAATGGCTATTGTTATTTACAGAACAAACAGTACAGGTTCTATTGAAGATCCACAGTGGAATTCTGGTAGTGGTAGTCTACTGGATCGTGGCTATTGTTATTTACAGAACAAACAGTACAGGTTCTATTGAAGATCCACAGTGGAATTCTTGTAGTGGTAGTCTACTGGATCATGGCTATTGTTATTTACAGAACAAACAGTACAGGTTCTATTGAAGATGCACAGTGGAATTTTGGTAGTGGTAGTCTACAGGATGATGGCTGTTGTTATTAACAGTTGGGAACAGTGCAAAGATCTTGTTGAGAGTCCACAGTGGAAGTCTGTTGATAATAACCTCTTGTAAGACGATTGCTGAAATTATAGGAGATATAAATGCAAAGATCTTTATCTGGTTAGGGCCAAAGCAAATGTCTTGAAGCTCCTGGTTAAAATAGCAATTGTTATTTACAGATATTAACAGTACAGATCTAGGTTAACGATCCTCAGTTAAAGTTTAATAGTAATTTCCTCTGGATATAAGATTCTAGGAAAAAATTGAAAACACACACTCGCATTATACTCTTAAATAAATTATTAGTGAATACAAATAACTAATTCCCTTTAACGACTTTCTATAGTGTAGAAATGTTCTTTTTATAATTATAAGTGTCATAAATGGTTATCTCTATTTGTCAATTTTTTTTCACAAGATTAGGAATAAATTAAAACTACAAATATGAAGAAATAATTTGAAAAACCTCGGACAAATTTCACAACAATTGAAGTATTTTATCAACACTTAGTTAATTATAACAATATATTATAAAAAATAGTACAAATGTGATATTGTACTGGGTGCATAAATTATGAAAAAGGCATCTACCTATTGTACAACTGATTAATCAAGAATGGGTAATTGGCCAATTCTGGAATAATTAGAAATCAACGAGAATAGTTGATATTTATTCCGATAAGTGGCGCAAGCCACGATAAGGAGATGCCTTTTTCATGATAAATTAGAAATTAAACAAATATGAATGATATTATTTACAATTTGGTGATTAATGTAAACATTTGTAGTCTTGAAGAGAGCATCCTCCGTCTTGAGAAAGTCCTCCTTCAGACAAAAAAAAAAGGATAGAATCAACCGCTCTCAATTCAATATTGAGATGAAAATCTTTGGGACGTTGTGAATGAGTTTAGGAAGGTTAAATACATGTACGATATTTTGAATATATAAAAAGATACTAGATTCTAATTGAATATCAGTTCAGTCTGGTGTTGTGAACTATCCTTCTCTTGGTGATGATCTAGATGAAACTGAGGAATCTCCAGGATTCTATGAAGATCTTGAGAAGTTTGGAGTAGAAGGTCTCGCCAAGAAGGGCAAGTAAGTATAATATGTCAGGATATATACATACATGGATAACACTTAAGGAAGTTGTACCTTTTAGCATGTATATCGGGATTCAGACAATACACTCATGGGAAAACACTTAAGAAAGTTGTACCTTTTAGCATGTATATCGGGATTCAGACAATACACTCATGGAGACAACACTTAAGGAAGTTGTGTATTTAGCATGTATATCGGAATTCAGACAATACACACATAGACAACACTTAAGGAAGCTGTACCTTTTAGCATGTATATCGGGATTCAGACAATATACTCATGGATAAAACCTAAAGAAGTTGTACCTTTTAACATGTATATCGGGATTCGGACAATACACTTATGGACAAAACTTAAGGAAGTTGTACCTTTTAGCATGTATATCGGGATTCAGACAATGCACTCATGGACAGAACTTAAGGAAGTTGTACCTTTTAGCATGTATATCGGGATTCAGACAATATACTCGTGGACAAAACTTAAGGAAGTTGTACTTTTTACATGTATATCGGGATTCAGACAATACACTCATGGACTAAACCTAAAGAAGTTGTACCTTTTAGCATGTATATCGGGATTCAGACAATACACTCATGGACTAAACCTAAAGAAGTTGTACCTTTTAGCATGTATATCGGGATTCAGACAATACACTCATGGACAAAATCTAAGGAAGTTGTACATTTTAGCATGTATATCGGGATTCAGACAATACACTCATGGACAAAACTTAAGGAAGTTGTACCTTTTAGCATGTATATCGGGATCCAGACAAAACACTCATGAACAAAACTTAAGGAAGTTGTACCTTTTAGCATGTATATCGGGATTCAGACAATACACTCATGGACAAAACTTAAGGAAGTTGTACCTTTAAACATGTATATCGGGATTCAGACAATACACACATGGAAAAAAACTTAAGGAAGTTGTACCTTTTAGCATGTATATCGGGATTCAGACAATACACACTTGAAAAAAACTTAAGGAAGTTGTACCTTTTAGCATGTATATCGGGATTCAGACTAAACACACATGGACAAAACTTAAGGAAGTTGTACCTTTTAGCATGTATATCGGGATTCAGACAATACACACATGGACAAAAGTTAAGGAAGTTGTACCTATTAGCATGTATATCGGGATTTAGACAATATACTCATGGACAAAACTTAAGGAAGTTGTACCTTTTAGCATGTATATCGGGATTCAGACAATACACACATGGACAAAACTTAAGGAAGTTGTACCTTTTAACATGTATATCGGGATTCAGACAATACAACAACAAGAACAAAAAGCCTTTATTCAGGGTCACTGACCCTATACAGGATTCACCAGAGGTATGCATAAGAACAAAGCAGTGAGACAAAGGAAATAACGATATATACAGAAGAAAAAGAAAAAAAACAAGAAAGAGAAAGAGGGAAGCAAGAAAAACAACACAAAAAGAGTAGCAGTAAGAAAGCGAGGAGTGAGTGTCACTTGGCCTTCTTCTGAGATATGGACTTGTGGAAACCATAAAACGCCGTAGCAATATGCTTATTCTGGGTCATATTGTCAATTATTGATGGAAGTGAAGCACAGAGTTGCCCAGTTTTGATCATAAGGGTTCTTCTTTTTTCTTTCAGAGCATAGCAATCAAAAATATAGTGAGTGATTTCATTTTTTAGTTTTGAATTACAGAAGGTACAAATCGGGTCCTCACCGCAGAGCATCTTGGTGTGGTTTTCTCTAAAAAAACTTGAAAGTATTCTAACTTGTGCGAGTAGTCTTACAATCGGGAAAGGAGAATCCCCTAAAAGGTATCCCTCCGTCATGAAAGATATGTGAATGTCTTTGTAGTGAGAGTATAGTTTAGATTTATCCATTCTTGTAAGGTCGTTTTGTATAGATTGGTCTGCCGCTGTTTTCAAGAGCCCTGTAATCGCGCTCCTCAGCGTTTCAGGATCATCACAGGAAACAAGTGCAGGGGATCCATTATTGTTAAGCAGATTGGTGAGCTTTTTAATGAAACCGATGGGTGTGCCCGAGGCATTAGACAGTATCCGTGTTCTATTATAACATATACGCGGCAATCTGTCACTGCTCATATTCAACACCCGCAGCCAATACTTCAGGGTTAATTTTAAAGCTGTTACACTCAATGAGATACGACCGGTTTCTAATCTGATTATGTAGCCTGGAGTGTATCTGGGCAGATTCAGGAACCTACGGATAAATATGTCTTGTATACTATCCAATAAGTCTTTATGCTCTGTTGCCCACAATGGAGCGGCATACATCAGGACAGCTCTCACTATTGTATCAAAGAGTTTGGTTGATAAATTTATTGACTTTGCTTTTGATTTTATTAATATTGGGTGTGTGGCGTTAATTGCTGTAAGTGCTTTTCCTTTAAAGTAATTTGCCGGGTGAGTAGTTGTTATTGTTGGTGTCAGAGGGAATCCCAAGTATGTATATCTTGAGGTTATTGTTATGGGTTTATAATTCCAAAACCATCTATCCTTATTTGAGGGTTTACCTCCATTACGGAACACCATAATCTTTGACTTGGACTCATTTAGTGTCATTAAGTTCTCATCGAGATATTCTTTCAGTGATTTAGACAATACCCTCATGGACAAAACTTAAGGAAGTTGTACCTTTTAGCATGTATATCGGGATTCAAACAAAACACTCATGGAAAAAACTTAAGGAAGTGGTACCTTTTATCATGTATATCGGGATTCAGACAATGCACCCATGGACAAAACTTAAGGAAGCTGTACCTTTTAGCATGTATATCGGGATTCAGAAAATAACTCTGAAAGATATTACAGTGACCTTTATTGAAGACACACGAGATAACTTGGTTATCAATTGGTGAACAAAATTGCCCCTGTCTCCTTAAAAAAAAACACGACAAGACTTTTCTCAAGTTTTATCTCTGAGTGTAAATCAAAGATCCTTCCATGAATAAGTTTCTCAATTAAGTAAAACGAAGATCCAACTGGGGATAAGTTTATATGTTGTAATAAAAAACTCTAATAAATAAACTTTAGTAAAGTACTCTAAAGTACTTTAACGTATATATCAGGATTCAGACAATAACTCTGAATGATACACTCATGGAAATATTTTAAAAAGTTGTAACTTTTAGCATGTATATTGGGATTAAGACATTAACTCTGAAATATATACTAATGGACAAACCTCAAGGAAGTGTACCTCTTAGCATGTATATTGGTGAATAGACATAACTCTGAAAGATATTACAGTGACCTTTATTGGAGACACACGAGATAACCAAGAGTGAACAGCCTCTGTCTCCTTCAAAAAAAAAATAGTCGCCTGGAAACAATAAAGACTTTCCACTTCCTTAAGTTTTGTCCATAAGTGTGAATGTTACATATCTGAAAAGTCAAGTGCAAAAAAAGAACTATCAAAAGCATCTAAAGGATAAATTTATAAGTAGCTTCTTCTTAATGGATAGGAATAAAATGATTATTTTATGAACAATTCTTCTATCCCTATTGAACTAATACTATAATTGTTGTGCTATATCCTGAATTGTGATCTGTGCAGATTCACCATAGAGGATATCAACAAGGCTTTAGGTAAAAAGAAAGAATGCCAGAACACTTGCACTGACGCCAACAAACATTGCAACTGCCAGTGGTTCAGAAATTTCAAGGATTCCAAGAAAAAGAGGGACCACAAGTGTGAGTGCGTGTTCAATTTGATCTTAGGCTCAAGAAAGAATTAATAAATGCATTTAATATTTTATTTTTATATTTAATATTACATTTGAACATTCACAATATAGATTCTAACATCGAAATATGTCTTCTATAAAATTATAAAAAGAATAACACTCAGGGAATAAATGGAATTTAGATGATAGAGCAAATTGGACAATCAATTGATTTTTTTGAAGATTGAAGTGAAGGGGGTCTCTAAATATCCATATATATATATGACACAAGATACCTCTTTTGGTTGGTCAAATATCACGGAACAAATTAAATAAACGTTTAGTTTATTTTCGTTCCACTAGATAAGCCTATGAAGTAATTAAATATCTACTTGAGATAACTAAGTGTGAACAAAATTGCCTCTGTCTTCAAAAAAACACCAGACCAGTGACAACAAAGATTTTCCACTTCTTCAAATTTTATCAATGAGTGTATAATATAAAAATCAAAATATTCCCCATTTTTATATATTAAAACAGAAAAGGAATATCATTTAACTGCTTACATGAGTATTTTAGATGTCAAAAGTGTTGTGTGTTTCAATTAAATCCAAAATACGCATCGTTATTAATCATATTTTAATATTTTTGAAAATAAGAGAGAAATCCATAAATAGATTTTCAATTAAAAAATCATATGGAATTTAGAAACTATTATAGACGGGTATGTGATTATTTTTAAAAATTAATCAATTTCTACTGCCTTTACTGAAATGGTAAAAAATAATTGGAGAGCCTGGCTCATCAGTAGTAAATCCTTCAAGCGGTTTCGCCAATTTAATCTGATGAGCCAGGCCCTTCCATTACTTTTTCCAATGTAGTAAGAGTAGTAAAAAGTGTTTAATTTTTAAAAGAATCATACGCATCTATAATAGTTTCTAAATTTAACAACAGATGGCACGCTAATTCATCATAAAAAGGCAAGTATTGAATCAAAATATTGCCACGTGGAAAATTAGGGAAGACAAAAACTTCAGGAGGAGACAACAATTTATTTCAGGGAAGGACAAACTATGAATTGTAAACAAAAGATAAGCCACGAGGGAAAATTACAGAGTCACAAGATATAAACATAAAAATGACCACTCTGTTAATAAAAAATAATAAAAATGAATAAATACTATGTTACATAAATAAAATTAATAAATACTATGTTACAATATAATATTTTGGTAAATTATTGGTAAATAAATAATATTTTGATCCAATATATGTCTTTTTAATTGAATATTTTAATCTGTGTGAATAGAGAGTTTGAAAAATGTATTGTTGAAATTGAATGAGAGTGAAACGCAAAGAAAGATTGAATCAATACAATTTTAAACATTTCTTTATTGTAGCGATTTCAGTGATAATCTCCTGGAACACACATGTATCCAGTGGGGAAAGTTGTTTCTCTTCTGAAGCATTTATAGCCGGGGATGAGGCCGAGACACCAGGATTCACATTCTTTCTTTTCTTCTTCCAAGCTGCACACAATTTACATATGTGACTATAATGTTTCCTATTCTATATACAGTTACGAGCGTCATTCCTCATCTCATAATCAATCAGTCAGTTTTCATCTCTGTCACCGTTTGCTTTTTTTTTTTTTTTGAATGGCGCCCTCCTATTGGTTGGCTACGGTCACGCCACCTTTGCCCTCCCCCCATCATGCCCCCCCCCCCCCCCCCCCCCCCCACTCGCTATTTCGTCTTTGTAACTATTGTGTTGTAGCGGGTCGCTCCCTAAATAAATGCATATATTAGATAATAGCCAAATGGAATCCTCTTTTCTTCTTCCCAGTAAGAGACGCCTACGGAAGCCAACAGTACATAGACAGATAAAGCACATAGGCTATAGTTATTAACTAATATATGCATTTATATAAGGCGCCAATTTATAATTGTAACAAATAGTATTTGAATCAAAACATTCAATCGGGTAAAACACGGGCGTTGCCCGGGTCATTCGGCTAGTTTAGAAATAAGGGAGATAGTTACAATACTTTGTGTTTTAATATTTAATTCAATTACAAAAAAAGGTTAACCATAATATTGCCACGTGGAAAATTAGGAAAGATAAACTTCAGGATGAGACAGCAATTTTTTTAAAGACAGAAACAAACTATGAAAGATAAACAAAAAATAAGCAACGAAGGGAAGTTTTCACAGAGTAACAGAATATAAACATAAAAAATGATACTCTGTTAATAAAATAATGAATACTTTTCTACAATAAATAAACAAAAATAAATAACTTATGCGAAATTAAAAAAAAAGAAAGTACAGTATTGCTGACTGCCTAACTATGAAGAAAAATCAAAGAATAATTAAATATTTTACATAAATAAATAAACACAAAGCATGTTACAGTGACAATATAAACAGAAAAATTGACCTCCTCTTTCAGGTCATTCATATTATAATATCTTTCAGAGTTATTGTCTGAATCCCGATATACATGCTAAGAGGTACAACTTCCTTAAGTTTTGTCCATGAGTGTATTGTCTGAATCCCGATATACATGCTAAAAGGTACAACTTCCTTAAGTTTTGTCCATGAGTGTATTGTCTGAAACCCGATATACATGCTAAAAGGTACAACTTCCTTAAGTTTTGTCCATGTGTGTATTGTCTGAATCCCGATATACATGCTAAAAGGTACAACTTCCTTAAGTTTTGTCCATGAGTATATTGTCTGAATCCCGATATACATGCTAAAAGGTACAACTTCCTTAAGTTTTGTCCATGAGTGTATTGTCTGAATCCCGATATACATGCTAAAAGGTACAACTTCCTTAAGTTTTGTCCATGAGTGTATTGTCTGAATCCCGATATATATGTTAAAAGGTACAACTTCCTTAAGTTTTGTCCATGAGTGTATTGTCTGAATCCCGATATACATGTTAAAAGGTACAACTTCCTTAAGTTTTGTCCATGAGTGTATTGTCTGAATCCCGATATACATGCTAAAAGGTAAAACTTCCTAAAGTTTTGTCCATGAGTGTATTGTCTGAATCCCGATATACATGCTAAAAGGTACAACTTCCTTAAGTTTTATCCATGAGTGTATTGTCTGAATCCCGATATACATGCTAAAAGGTACAACTTCCTTAAGTTTTGTCCATGAGTGTATTGTCTGAATCCCGATATACATGCTAAAAGGTACAACTTCCTTAAGTTTTGTCTATGAGTGTATTGTCTGAATCCTGATATACATGCAAAATGGTACAACTATCTTAAGCTTTGTCCATGAGTGTATTGTCTGAATCCCGATATACATGCTAAAAGTTACAAATTCCTTAAGTTTTGTCCATGAGTTTATATATGATATCGTTAAATGTCTCCAACTTTTCAAAAGTAGACTTGTAAAAGTTACAGAAGAAAATATCCAAACAGATGGATAACTGTGGTTTTCTGAAACTGGAATATGGAATCTCATTATAGACTGAATTATGGTAGATCTACTTAATTGTTGAATATATCAAAATGGTCGCTCAGTAGATAGGTTGTTTATGTAAAGTTTTAATAGATATTAAGCTTCTGTGCGCACGCTCAATTAAATGAAAATCAAAATTCTTTTCAGGTATAAGTTTCTTTAATAGTTTTTATAACTTAAATTAAAGTTTTCGGGCTTATAAATCCTTCAACAAGAGTAACACACTGACTTCTTAAATTCCGTTGAAAAGCTGATTATCTCAGAACTTGTGTGAGTTCAGGATATAAAAACTAATAAATAAATCCGAAGAAGAAGCTTCGATTTTTGTTTGATGAAATATTTTAATATATTTTCTTTTCACTCGTTGAAGAGCAAAGCTTAAAGCTAATCAAGAGTCTTAATTTTAAATATATATATTTAGAATATTATACCGTTTTTTATTTTAAACAATAAAGGTATCTCTCAGCTATACCTTTGGATATTTATTATTTACATTCAAAACGCATACAATAATTTAAAAAACACATCTTACCTTCGTTTATTATGTTCATGAATATTTTCTTCTCCTGGAACACATTCATTTTGGTATCAACACTGTTTTAAAATATTCCGAAAATAGAACAAACCTCATAAGTAAATTTCTATTTGAAAAAAAAAAGGTATACATTCAAGGAAAAAAGAAATTGAAGAGTCTTTAAAATTTCCGGTTGTCTATTTTTTTTTTTTTTTTAAGGAGACGGAGACAATTTTGTTTACACTTGGTTATCTCGTATGTCTTCAATAACGTTCACTGTAATATTTTTCATAGTTATTGTCTGAATCCCGATATACATGCTAAAAGGTACAACTTTCTTACGTTTTATCCATGAGTGTAGTGTCTGAATCCTATATATATACTAAAAGGTACAACTTCTTTAAGTTTTATCCATGAATGTATTATCTTAATCCCGATATACATGTTAAAAGGTACAACTACCTTAAATTTAGTCCATGAGTGTATTGTCTGAATTCCAATATACATGCTAAAAGGTACAACTTCCTTAAGTGTTTGTCATGAGTGTATTGTCTGAATCCCGATATACCTGTTAAAAGGTGAAACTTCCTTAAGTTTTGTCCATGAGTGAATTGTCTGAATCCTGATATACATGCTAATAGGTACAACTTTTTTAAGTTTTGGCTATGATTGTATATAATTTGTCGAGATTTATGCTGTCAGTATTTTGACCCAGACCCTCATAGAGGAAGAGATTTTTTTTTTTTTGTTTACGATTAATATCCTCTCACAACAAAATCATAACCAATATATCTATACATATGAACACAAACATATTCCAAATATAATAAAATAAATGATACTTCCAAGGCTAAATTTTTGTACATCTTTTTATTATCTCAAACCTTCTTATTTATCAGCACTTCGAGATGGGAGCTTGAAAAATATAAAGTTATACAAGAAACTTTGAGCGCTGCAAACATTCTTTATTATATTAAATTATTGATCAAGGAAGAACACGTTCATCTATATTTCAAATATGTATTTTATGTTATTTAAAAGAGTGCTTTTTCTTTAAGAATCGTTTGATAGGGTCTAAGGAAAATGGTCGCTTTAGGGAGAGTGTTCGTCTAACAGGGGGTCGTTTTAGATAGGTTAAACTCTATGTGAATATGCACATATAATTTATTAATTCAATTGCTATCTATCGTTAATATTTGTAACAAATAAATTTACTGGCAATGTGTTTTTTTGTCAATAATTATGAAATAATATAGTGTTATCGAGATAGCCAAATCTCAGGATAATGATGGGAATTAGTAATACATGCTACTATCGTCTCCTATTGTGTCTAAGAAAGGTTTGTAAAGATTTCTACACAAATTCTCACCTTGTGTCATCTGAACATAGAAGGTCAAACCTAGAAGAGCAAGAAACAGCAATCTTTTCATCTGTAACATCAATCAATAGTATTTTATTAGGCATTAAGTTTCAAGTTGTTTGGGTGATAAAAAGGCCGTTCATATATAAATTGATGTTTTAAAACATTGATTTCAAAAGTTTCCAATTCAATGTGGCAAATTTGCCTACATATTGCTTGTATATATTAATGAATGAGATATAGAAATCTGAAAAATGTAAAAATCTGATGTCTAGAAACATTAATTTATAATAGTAATGCTAGTTATTATTGTTGTTGTCGTGTCCAATGAACACCTCAGATGTCTCCGTACATCTCTATCACATCAATGTTCTCTATCTTGGGTGTGTAAAGTTGCTGTTCTGGGTCAATTTTCTGTTGTTGTCGTGTCCAATAAAGAACCTCAGATATCTCCATACATCTCTATCACAGAAATATTCTCTATCTTGGGTGTGTAAAGCTGCTGTTCTGGGTAAATTTTCTGTTGGTGTTGTGTCCAATGAAGAGCCTCAGATGTCTCCATACATCTCTATCACAGAAATGTTCTCTATCTTGGGTGTGTAAAGCTGCTGTTCTGGGTAAATTTTCTGTTGGTGTTGTGTCCAATGAAGAGCCTCAGATGTCTCCGTACATCTCTATCACAGCAATGTTCTCTATCTTGGGTGTGTAAAGCTGCTGTTCTGGGTCAATTTTCTGTTGTCGTTGTGTCCAATGAAGAGCCTCAGATGTCTCCATACATCTCTATCACAGCAATGTTCTCTATCTTGGGTGTGTAAACTGCTGTTCTGGGTCAAATTTCCGTAGGTGTTATGTCCAATGAAGAGCCTCAGATGTCTCCATACATCTCTATCACAGCAATGTTCTCTATCTTGGGTGTGTAAAGTTGCTGTTCTGGGTCAATATTCTGTTGTTGTCGAGTACAATGAAGAGCCTCAGATATCTCCGTACATCTTTATACTAGCAATGATATCTATCTTGGGTGTGTAAAGCTGCTGTTCTGGGTCAAATTTCCGTTGTTGTTGTGTTCAATGAAGAGCCTCAGATGTCTCCGTACATCTCTATCACAGCGATGTCCTCTATCTTGGGTGTGTAAAGCTACTGTTCTGGGTCAATTATCTGTTGTTGTCGTGTCCAATAAAGAGCCTCAGATGTCTCCATACATCTCTATCACAGCAATGTTCTCTATCTTGGGTGTGTAAAGCTGCTGTTCTGGGACAATTTTCTGTTGTTGACGTGTCCAATGAAGAGCCTCAGATGTCTCCGTACATCTCTATCACAGCAATGTCCACTATCTTGGGTATGTAAAGCTGCTGTTCTGGGTCATTTTCTGTTGTTGTTGTGTCCAATGAAGAGCCTCAGATGTCTCCTTACATCTCTATCACAGCAATGTCCACTATCTTGGGTGTGTAAAGCTGCTGTTCTGGGTCATTTTCTGTTGTTGTTGTGTCCAATGAAGAGCCTCAGATGTCTCCTTACATCTCTATCACAGCAATGTCCACTATCTTGGGTGTGTAAAGCTGCTGTTCTGGGTCATTTTCTGTTGTTGTTGTGTCCAATGAAGAGCCTCAGATGTCTCCTTACATCTCTATCACAGCAATTTTCTCTATCTTGGGTGTGTAAAGCTGCTGTTCTGGGTCAATTTTCTAAAAAACTATGGTGGCCATTGCTGAACATGAGAATATGTGGGTAGGTGTTAGTTCCACACCAGGACAATTGTCCTCTAGGTTCTTGTACCATATAGATGTATTGTCATTCCTTTATAATGTTTCGTTCTGAGTCTTTTGATTGTTATTCTTCTCTCAACCTTTATGTCGAATATTTGACCTTTCTTTGTCTTTTGTTGGATTATCTTGGATATTACCAAATCATCAACATCAACTACAGCATTAATAATAATAATAGTAGAGCGATACTAATAATAGTAATATCCAATTGCTCCAATGGCCCCCAATTCTTTAAAAAAGTTCAACCTAACCAATGAGTGTAAGTAACCTAACAGGGCACTGACATTTATAAGTGCAAAGGTCAAACTGCTTCTTCATGTGTAGGCATGTGGTGAATTTACAGTAAAATCAGTCGCCAACTACTATCTACCATGAATATCATGGCCTGTACCACGGTGTGTGTTTTTGTACTAAGGATATAAATAAAATAATAATAGATAACCTAAGCATGGGCCGAAAAATACACTCGGACAAAACCCGTGTATTGCCAGGGATCATGCATATACATAACAATTCCCATCCCTGGACACTTTTATTTTCCGTTCATCATTACTCTTCATAATTCACCCTTTCATACCTCATCCAAAAAGGTTAGAAATAGTCAATATTTCACCTTGAAATAAATTTTGATTTTTCATTGAAAAGAAACTCATGCGGTGTAACTTCAAGTGTTGTTTTATATAACAATTATATTTAAAAAGCTATTTAAATAAACACTCATGGATAAACCTTAAGAAGGTTGTAGCTTTTAGCATGTATATCGGGAGTCAGACAATAACTCTGAAAGATATTTGATACACAGTGATCTTTATTGACGACACAAGAGATAACCAAGTGGGACTAAAATTGTCTGTGTCTCCTTCAAAAACGACATCGACAATAAAGACTTCTACTTCCTTAAGTTTTGTCCATGAGTATAAATAAAATCTATAGAGAACTCTATGAGAGTAATTTGAAATATTCGCAACACAGTGCTTATACCTACCTTGGAAAGTAGTGAAGTAGATGTGTCAGAATCAATATCTAGTGATTTTCCAACTACAGATGTTTATTTCAATAATATTTCACAGCTATTGTTGTATTGTTCTCCTGTATCTCACAGCTGAGGATGATTGTTCGAGAAGTTAGTATTGGAAGGGAATAACAAAGAAGTTCAAATATCTATGAAAGAAGTTTCAATAATAGAATAAATAAAAGAATATATTTTTAAAAATATTTCTATGAAAAATAGACACTTCGGCCAGTTAGAAGTTTTTTTTATCTTTCTCAACGTTTCGACAACATTGTTCCGAACAATTTTTAACGCCTTGCCAAATGCTTTATTTTTATTTACTTCTTCTGACGAAGACAAAATATTTTTGTCGAAACGTTGAGAAAAATAAAAAAACACTAACTGGCCGAAGTGTCTATTTTTTTATATAAATATGAATGCAGGCGAGGTAACCTCTAACTTCAGGATTTTTTTAAAATAGTAGTGAATTTATAGAGAATTCGGATAATGTATATATTGTGTTAACTATGTGTTTCTTTTATTTGAAAGAGCAAGCTTTCAGGTATAAACGCGCTTCGAGTGCATATATATATATATATATATATGTTTGAAATAGATCAATCCATATATTATATTTTTTAAATGCTTATTTTAGATCATAAAGCTTTATTTCCGATATTTCGTGTGGCAACTCGCCAAACTTCTTCGGGGAACAAGATTGTTTTTGAGAATCTCGCGTATCATTTCACGAGTATAAACATGCATATTTTAGATTTTAGATATTTTAAATTTTATAGCAGTTGTATATACTCGTGAATTGATACGCGAGCTTCTCAAAAGCAATCTTGTTCCCCGAAGAAGTTTGGCGAGTTGACACACAAAATATCGGAAATAAAACTTTATGATCCAAAATAGGCATTTTTAAATAATATATATATGTCGTACCACAAACAACAGCAGTCATGGGCCTCTTGGGACCAACGATTAAAATTACAGAACAATTAATTGTTTTATTCCAGAGTTTGCTCGCCACAAATTGAGAAAGTCAATATGTCGTTGGACCCCCCACTGGCCTGGATGTAGGCTGCTACCCGGCGTGTCATGGACTGATAGAGATTCCAGATAGTGTGCTGCGGGATTTCTTGTCAAATTGTCTCCAACTGTCGGGATAAATTGTCAACATTCCAGGATGATTGCAATCCGCCTTTCCATCATGTCCCAGATGTGTTCAATGGGTAAGAGATCAGGGTGAGAAACTTCTGACTACGGAAGAGTTCGCAAAATTTAAAACAATCCATAGTAACATGTACCGTGTTTGGCTGGGAATTATTTTTTTGAAATAAAGATCTATTTTTTTTAATGGATTGCTTTATATTTTCAAAAGTATCATAGATTATATATATATTTTTTGAATAAATGGATGGGAGAATCAAACATGATTTAGCAATATATACCCATTCACTTTTGTCTTTAAAAACCAACCCAATTATCCATACTACTGTACTATACAAATCATTTTTAATCCCAAAGGATATTCTATATAAGGTTCAACAAAAAACACAGTTTGATGAATATAACTATAGTAAAATAAAACGGAGATTGAGAGTTTCTTGTGCGAATTTTTTAATAGCAAGCTTTCGAACGTCCTTCTACAGGCTTTTACGATAACTAAACAAAAGAACGAGATGAGTTTATATAAGACAAGATATTTTTGCATACGAGATAAGAAATATATTTTTTTTATCTCGTATGCAAAAATATCTTATATAAACTCATCTCGTTCTTTTGTTTAGTTATCGTAAAAAAAGCCTGTAGAAGGACGTCCGAAAGCTTGCTAATAAAATTCACACAAGATACTTCTCTTCAATCTCCGTTTTAATTTTCTATTTTAACTCGAAGAATTTATTTTAGTCGATAACTATAGTAAATAAACAAGTATTAAATTGAAATGTTTTATTTATCTTTTAGCCCTTCTTTGACTTCTTATCCACACATTCACACTTCTTATCTTGTTTTTTATCATAGGGCAGGAAAACTCTGAACCACTGGCAGTTGCAATGTTTGTTGGGATCAGTGCAGGACGCCTTGCATTCTTTCTTCTTGTTCAATGCCTTCTCGACTTCATCTTTGGTGAACCTGCACATGTCATATTTTAATTTCAGAGGATACCATTTGGAATTAAAATATAACCTCAGACTTAACTCTAATTTTATATTTGATAATTTTCAACTCTTTATATCTCTCTCTACTGATATTAGGAATATTATTGGAACGGTCTGATTTATTGTTCAATTTTCTTTTTTTTTCAATTTACCGAGTATTCATGGAGAGTTTATAACAATGAAATGCTTTTTTTTTCTCTAAGTACACACCAAATGTTTACGCTTATTGACCAAACTTAAGGAAGTTTTACAGTCTATCATGTATATCGGGATTCAGACAATACACTCATGGACAAAACTTAAGGAAGTTATATCTTTTACCATGTATATCGGGATTCAGACAATACACTCATAGACAAAACTTAAGGAAGTAGTATCTTTTAGCATGTATATTGGGATTCAGGCAATAACACTGAAAGATATTACAGTGACCTTTATTGAAGAGACACAAGATAACCAAGTATGAACAAAATTGCCTCTGTCTCCTTAAAAAATATATATAAATGACGACATCAAAGGATTTTCCACTTCCTTAAGTTTCATAAATGAGTGTATATATTTATAATGACTTCATTATCTAGTATGTATAATGTGCCATAGTTCCAGAGGTAAACCCTCATAGCAGAATCGCCAATTTAATCTACCAAAATGCTTCTTTAGAGTTCTAATACTGTATTGGATCATTCTGCTTGTATATGCTACATTGAATAACTGAATCGTATTCATTATAAAAGGATTTCGAAGATTTTGACAAATAACAAAAATAATAAGAGGAAGAAGACATCGCCCAAATCTTTTTATTTATTTATTTAAAGGGAGCTTTTGGACAATTCTATCTTCAGCTAACTTAAAAGTATTTTTTGTGATTAAATCTTAGTAATGGTTTTTTAGCAAACTATAGACATAAACTTTTTGGACAGTAGAATTACATATAAATTCTTTAAAATATAAAAATATAAATGGTAGCAATGCCTTTCTTTATTCATAAAATTTTGCAAGCTTTCGGAATTTTACAATTTTTACGAATAAATAAATGCATTGCTACCGTTTAATTTTTTATATTTTATACTTAATAGCGATTTTCTCTTTTAATATTAATTCTTTCACTCTGAAATTTGCATTGTCTCTAAATGTTATCTATTCTGGAATATTATTGTAGCGTAGAAATCAAGTCTTTGTATATCTGGAGATGTCAAAGTATTTATTGATGACGTCACCACGACCAGTCGACAATACTATCTACAGCTAGAGAATCTTGAGCAAGCACGCTAAGAAATATTTTGATGATTATTTTACATAAACAGAGAAATATATTTAATATTTAAAAAAGATGCATATATTGGATTTATAATGAATTTATTGTTCTAATATTTCGAGAAGCAACTCGCCTCTTTTATCGAGGATGTTTGTGTTTTTCACTAAAACATGCGCGCACAAACATCCTCGATAAAGAGAGGCGAGTTGCCCCTCGAAATATTGGAACAATAAATTCATTATAAATCCAATATATGCATCTTTTTTTAAATATAATTTTAATTATGGATGGCTCAATCTTCAAAAAAGAGAAATATATATTTATATAATCTGTTGAATATTTTTTCATTGAATAATTAAATTAAAATATTAATTATTTCTTCGCCACAATATACTTACTTTCCAAGTTTGATAACGGCTTCTGCTCCAAACTTGGCAAGTTCGGTATATATGTCCAGAGCTTCCTCGTCTTCATCTAAAAACAAACAAGAATTTTGTATCAGTCGACTTATAATTATTTCTAAATCATTGTGTGTGATCCTATTTCAAATACAACAATTTACGAACGGAAAAATATGTCCAGGGTAGCCTAGTGGACATGGCATCTGTCCGGTAAACGAAACACTGTGGGTTCGATTCCCATCCCTGTATACTTTTATTTTTCCGTTTATCATTACTCTTCACAATTCATCCTTTCATACTTAATCCCTAAGGTTAGAAATAATCGTTATTTCTCTCCTTAAAAATTAATTTCGATTTTTCGTTTAAAAGAAACACATGCGGGATAATTTTCAAATGTTGTTTTACAATCATAAGCCGCATTAGATTGTATTATAAATTCTCTATTGTTTGTACTAATTTATTTATATTATATAGAGCGCCATCTATCGGAATAAAATTCAACAAATAGTTGATATTTATTCCGATAGATGGTAGCCATAAGCAACTTTCAGTTGCACATTAAAGAGATGTTTTTTCTTAATTAATAATTTTGTTTATATCTTGAATTGAAAGCCACAAAGTGAATAACAATAATAAATATAGAATATTGCCATGTGTAAAATTAGAGAAGACCAACTTCGGGATGAGACAAACATGTATTCCAGGAAAGAACAAACTATGAATGATAAAAAAAAAGATAAGCAAAAGAGGGAAGCGTACAGGGTATAGCAAAAATATTTCTTGAAAATAAAGATACTTCGGCGAGTAAATCTTTTTATTACCTCGACGTTTCGACAAAAATATTTTGTCCTCGTCAGGAGCAAACAAAAGTTAAACATTTAGCAAGGCGTTAAAAATCTTTCTAAAAAGTTCCAAGGGTGTTCTCACGCAATATTCTTTTTTTTTTTTTTTTGTACAACATCTAAAGCACGAGTCAAAAATAATTTTTTTTGTCGAAACGTCGAGGTAATAAAGATTCACTGGCCGAAGTATCTTTATTTTCAAGAAATATGAATGCCGGCCAGGCAGCCTCAATATTTACGATATAGCAAAAATAATCATAAAAAAACAATACTCTGCTAATAAAATAATAGAATCTTTGTTACAATATTCAACCATGAATTTTTACTAACAATGGATGCCACAAGAAGAGCACCTTCTGAGATATGGATATTGCTTAATCTACACTCATGGACAAAACTTAAGAAAGTAAAGAGTGTCACAATCACCAGTCATCTCTCTTTTCTTTTTCTTTAAGGAGACAGAGGTTGTTCACACTTGGTTATCTCGTGTGTCTTCAATAAAGGTCACTGTAATATCTTTCAGAGTTATTGTCTCAATCCTGAAATACATGCTAAAGGGTACAACTTCCTTAAGTTTTGTCTCCATGAGGTTATTGTCTGAATCCCGATATAAATGCTAAAAGGTACAACATCCTTAAGTTTTGTCCATGAGTGTATTTGTCTCAATCCCGATATACATGCTGAAAGGTACAACTTCCTTAGGTTTTGTCCATGAGTGTATTTGTCTCAATCCCGATATACATGCTGAAAGGTACAACTTCCTTAGGTTTTGTCCATGAGTGCATTTGTCTCAATCCCGTTATACATGCTAAAAGGTGCAACTTCCTTAAGGTTTGTCCATGAGTGTATATTTAATGACAAATATGTATTGTGATGTGTTTTATACAATATTAATATAGATTTTTATAAAGCTATACAAACAGTTTAACCGCATAAGTTTCTTTTTTATTTATGAAAAATCATTTTTAATTTCAAAGAGAAATATTTAATATTTCTAACTTTTGGATGACGTATGAAAAGGTTGAATATATTAAGAGTGATGGTCTATATATGAATGGATGACGTATGGAAGGGTGAAAAATATGAAGAGTAATGGCGAACGGAAAAATAGTTGTATTTTTCACCCTTCCATACGTCATCCATTCATATATAGACCATCACTCTTCATATATTCAACCTTTTCATACGTCATCCAAAAGTTAGAAATATTAAATATTTCTCTTTGAAATTAAAAATGATTTTTCATAAATAAAAAAGAAACTTATGCGGTTAAACTGTTTGTATAGCTTTATAATTATACGCCGCAGTCATTTATAAGTATAGATTTTTATCTTTACATACTTTTTAATTATTCTGATTTTATAATGATGTTGTCTTACCTTGGTATAACTCCTCTTGTAAGGCGGAGCTCAGCACCGCGGCAGAAAGCAGAAGAAACGACAAAGTCCAGAGATTCATCTGTTATGGACAACATGAGAACATCTGAGCTTCTATTAAAACAGATATTAGATGTATTTTACATAAATAGGCTTAGAATTTATACATTATGAACTATATTAACTTCAGTCGCTCTCTCCTCAATCTGTCTTAAGCCGCCAATTTGAGCCTATAGATTAAATGGCTTGATAACTCTGGTTGTCTTCTAACACAGATTCGAGTACACTTATAGACAAAACTTGAGGAATTTGTACCTTTCAGCATGTATATCGGGATTCAGACAATACACTCATGGACAAATCTTAAGGAAGTTGTACCTTTTAGCATGTATATCTGGATTCGGACAATACACTCATCGACAAAACTTAAGGAAGTTGTACCTTTTAGCATGTATATCAGGATTCAGACAATACACTCATGGAGACAAAACTTAAGGAATTTGTACCTTTTAGCGTGTATATCGGGATTCGGACAATACACTCATCGACAAAACTTAAGGAAGTTGTACCTCTTAGCATGTATATCGGGATTCAGACAATACACTCATGGAGACAAAACTTAAGGAAGTTGTACCTCTTAGCATGTATATCGGGATTCAGACAATACACTCATGGACAAAACTTAAGGAAGTTGTAACTCTTAGCATGTATATCGGGATTCAGACAATACACTCATGGACAAAACTTAAGGAAGTTGTACCTCTTAGCATGTATATCGGGATTCGGACAATACACTCATGGACAAAACTTAAGGAAGTTGTACCTCTTAGCATGTATATCGGGATTCAGACAATACACTCATGGACAAAACTTAAGGAAGTTGTACCTCTTAGCATGTATATCGGGATTCAGACAATACACTCATGGATAAAACTTAAGGAAGTTGTACCTTTTAGCATGTATATCGGGATTCAGACAATACACTCATGGACAAAACTTAAGGAAGTTGTACCTCTTAGCATGTGTATATCGGGATTCAGACAATAAACCCATGGACAACACTTAAGGAAGTTGTAATTTTAGCATGTATATTGGGATTGAGACAATGAAAGATATTACAGTGATCTTTATTGGAGACACGCTATTTAACCAAGTGTGAACAAAATTGTCTCTGTCTCCTTATATAAAAAAAAAAAACAGATAACCAGCGACATAAAATTCTTTCACTTCCTTAAGTTTTGTTTATGAGTTTATATCTTCTAGGCGAAAAATATTAACTAAGTGGATTTATTCACAAATAAATAATGTTTTACTAGAGTTGGTAAGATTAAAACACGACTCCTTACCTCGATAGTTCGAGTTAGAACAAGAATGTAGAAAGCAGTAAGAATTACCGTTCAAATATATATTCTTCAAAGAACTACAAGTGTTCCACATCTGGTAACAAGAAGACAATGGAAGACGTAAACAGCTATTTGAAGCGTTTTTCTGCTTTACTCTTACATCTTCTATCCAGTATCTCACTTACATTCAACGCATTTACAAAGTTTCCATAAGGTATTGCTATCTTTATTTGTCTGAACTCTCTTAAAGATCTAGAATACACGCTTTGACACATCCAACCCAGACTCATCCCAACAGTTCTCATCAATATGTGATAATTATTTAGAAATGTTTATTTTTATATGTATATCCTTACTTATTTTTGAAGAAAAAATAAGACAAAATGGTTAAAAGGATACTTTTAAGATACCTCCTCAACAACGAGCAGCTCATTCAACAGCTCTCGGAGTCTTACCCAATCAGGAGAACTGCTCGAGCCACCACCTACTTCTACCTGAAGGCCAAACATATGGGCCAGACTCTGACTGAGACCCCTGAGGCCAATCAACTCAAAGACAGGTACTCCATCTTTACCGAAGAACTCAAGAAAGGATTTAAAGAAATCAAGAATGATCTAGAGAAAAAGAAATGAAATTGTTATCTTTGCCTTCAATAAAACAACCTTCCTTCCTAAAAAAATAAAACAGTTCTCATCAATTTTACCATCAGGTTAATATAAATAAGGCAAAATACAATATATTTTATGTTATGTTATAGTATGTTATGTAGGTATTGATTTCAATTGTACCCCCTCCCCCACTAACATTTAAAACCTGTAATGACGTTTAGATGACCTAATAAAGATAGCTTTTGTTGGTTAATATGAAGGAATAATTTTCCATCTATATATAACAAATGAAGACATCAAGACGCGAACGATTCTTTTCACACATAAAACAAAACTTCTACTATCCTTACTGCGATGAAAAAATATTGTGAGGGTTTGATTCATCAGTGGTGAACCCTCCAAGCAGTTTCGCTAATTCAATCTACCAGACCGCTTCTCTTAGAGCTCTAATACTGTATTGGATCATTCTGCTTATATATGTTACACTGAAGGGTGGAATCTGAGAAATGGTATTTAAGTATACTATGGACATGCTATTTTTAGAACAGTATATTTACATATGAATATTTGTATCGATAAAATGCTCTTCCAGAAACAATAAGGACAATGCCAGTTAGATATAAATATATTAGAAGGCAATATTTTGTTTTGCAATACTTACTATAGTGGACATTGCTTCTGCGATAAAGATGCATTGAGACATCTGAGGCTCTTCATTGAACACGACAACAGAAATTTGACCCAGAACAGCAGCTTTACACACCCATGATAGAGAACATTGCTGTGATAGAGATGCATGGAGACATCTAAGGCTCTTCATTGGACACAACAACAACAGAAAATTGACCCAGAACAGCAGCTTTACACACCCATGATAGAGAACATTGCTGTGATAGAGATGCATTGAGACATCTAAGGCTCTTCATTGGACATGACAATAACAAAACAATACTTACTATTGTGGACATTGCTGCTGCTGTGATTGAGATGCATGGAGACATCTAAGGCTCTTCATTGGACACGACAACAACAATACTTACTATAGAAAAAAATAGGAAAGAGTCCATGTTCTTCTTGGACGAAGAAATTATATATGTGAATTAAAGCATGGATAATGGAACTGAAATATGGAGTCTTAGAAATGGTATTTAATCAAACTATGGACATAAGCTTTTAAGACCGTAGAATTGGCGATTGACGAAACGCTGAGAAGGCAACCACTGATATGCCAAGCCCTCCCAATATGTTTTCATTGCAGTAAGGACGGTACAAGTTTGATATATCTGTTAAAAAACATTCGCCTCTAAGTGATTTTTTTTTTGTGCGATTTGAAAAGTTGATCTTGTTTTGTTTATTTTGTTATCGGAGAAAGAGACTCCGAGTATCTTGATTTGATGGGTAAATTTCAGGCTTACTCCTTTGTGAAAAAATAGTACAAATGTGATATTGTACTGAGATAAGGTGTATAAATTATTTTTAAAAGGCATCTCTTCATCGTGCAACTGAAAGTTTCACGACTGAAAGTTTGGCCAATTCTGGAATAATTAAAAATCATCAAGAATAGTTGATATTTATTCCGATAGATGGCACAAGTCATCAGCAACTTTCAGTTGCTCGATAAGGAGATGCCCTTTTTTTAAATTGCTTCTTTGTGTTCTAAGTGTTTTCATTTATAATTAGGTGATAGAATATAAACAGTTGTTCTCAGGGAGGAAGGCTTCTCCATTTTGAGAGAGTCTTCCTCCAGACAATGACAGGATATATCAGTTGTGGTGGTGGTGTCTTGTCTAGATCTCTCAGTTCAATGTTGAAATAGAACGTATCTAGGTAACTCTTGGCAGACACCAGAATGGCCAGGGTGTTATCATTCAGACCAAAGACCCAGCTCTGCAGGTCAGGGGTCCATTGGATGATGGTGAATGACTCCCAGATGAGAGGACTGACACAGCGGCAGGACCAGTACTCGTGGGACAGCGATATATATATAAACAATATAAATACCTAGGAACCCAAGCCTAGAAATAATCCCACGATCTAGTTCTCCTGCCCAAAACATATGCGAAAAGATGGCTAATCCATAACTTATGTCAACTTGTCTTTGATGCCCTCAGTATTCATATAATTTTAATGGCGTTTAAGTCTTTCTCTAGCTTTCTTTAAAGGTTACTATATACAAATATTAGGGCAAAAATTTTAATTCAACAAATTATATCGTTTTGAATCGTTAAAAATAGAAAAAAAAACATAAAATTCTGCCCTACTTCTTCAAAATGCAACTACAATATTGACAAAATTTAAGGAAGTTGTACCTTTTATCATGTACACTGCGTGACATTGAAAATGGAACACCAAGAAATAGTGGCCAGAAAATTATGCAAATTTCAGGGTAGACGTGCCTAACCGAGTTATGCAAATGATGTAAAATGCGCAGCTCTCGTGCGCACATGGAGTAAGATATAAGGGAAGGAACTTGCAGGAAGGACAGTATTCGTGTCGTTATTTCTTCAAGAAAAATCATTGTAGAAATTTTGTTCTTTTGTCAAAAGACACGTGTAATAACAGAGAATGCCGGGTCATCGTAAACGGAGGCAGTTCAAGCAGACAGACGCTTTTACGAGGGGCATGGTGATCGGACTGAAAAGGGCAGGTTGGTCCATATGTCAAATCGCAGCTGATACACACCTTGGTGCGTCCAAGGTGCACCGACTGTGGAGAAGATGGTTGGAACAAGGAAATGTGGCAATTTATAGGAATGCCGGTGCAACCAGAGTGACGTCAGCACGTGTGGATCGGCGTATCCTTCGACAAGCAGTGGCGGCCACACAAGCCACTTGTACCGCCATCCTGCAACATGTGCAAGACACCCTAGATCATTCCATCTCGACCAGAACCATTTCCCGTCGATTGGTTGCTAATGGCTTGCACTCATGCCGTCCGCTAAGAAGACTGCCATTGACCCCACCGAATAGGCGCCAACGTTTGGAATGGTGCCGGGCTAGATCGACGTGGATGACGGAATGGCACAGGGTCGTGTTCTCAGATGAGTCGCGTTTCTGCTTGTCCAGTGATAGTCGCCGTGTACGCGTGTGGCGTCGACGTGGAGAAAGGTCCAATCCGGCAGCAATTGTGGAACGCCCCACCGTGCGACAACGTGGAATCATGGCTTGGGGCGCCATCGCGTATGATTCCAGGTCACCTTTACTTCGTATTCAGGGCACTATGACGGCCCAACGATACGTTGATGATGTGCTGCGACCGGTGACACTCCCCTACCTTCAGGGGGTACCCAATGCCCTTTATCAGCAGGATAACGCCCGACCGCACACTGCTCGCATTAGCCAACAAGCTCTGCAAGATGTACAGATGCTTCCCTGGCCACCGTACTCTCCTGATCTCTCACCAATCGAGCACGTCTGGGACATCATTGGACGCCGTTTGCATGCCTTGCCACAGCCGCGTTCAGAAAACGAACTGTGGCAAATGGTTGAGAGGGAATGGAGAGCCATCCCTCAGGACGCCATCCGTATTCTGATTGACTCTCTACCTAGACGTGTTGTTGCGTGCATCGCCGTCCGCGGTGGTCCTACTTGCTACTAAGCCGACGCCGTTCTCGCTCTGTATTATGACTATCATTTTGAAATAAAGATCACTTATTGTTCGTCCCTGTCTATCTCTGTCTGCCGAGTTTCATCACTTTCTGGCCACTATTTCTTGGTGTTCCATTTTCAATGTCACGCAGTGTATATCGGAATTCAGACAATACACTCATGGATAAAACTTAAGGAAGTTGTCCCTTTTAGCATTTATATCGAGATTCAGACAATACACTCATGGAGACAAAACTTAAGGAAGTTGTACCTTTTATCATGTATATCGGGATTCAGACAATACACTCATGGACAAAATTTAAGGAAGTTGTACCTTTTAGCATGCATATCGGGATTCAGACAATACCCTCATGGACAAAACTTAAGGAAGTTGTATCTTTTATCATGTATATCGGGATTCAGACAATACACTCATGGACAAAATTTAAGGAAGTTGTACCTTTTAGCATGTATATCGGGATTCAGACAATACACTCATGGACAAAATTTAAGGAAGTTGTACCTTTTAGCATGTATATCGGGATTCAGACAATACACTCATGGACAAAACTTAAGGAAGTTGTACCTTTTAGCATGTATATCGGGATTCAGACAATACACTCATGGACAAAACTTAAGGAAGTTGTACCTTTTAGCATGTATATCGGGATTCAGACAATATACTCATGGACAAAACTTAAGGAAGTTGTACCTTTTAGCATGTATATCGGGATTCAGACAATACACTCATGGACAAAACTTAAGGAAGTTGTACCTTTTAGCATGTATATCGGGATTCAGACAATACACTCATGGACAAAACTTAAGGAAGTTGTACCTTTTAGCATGTATATCGGGATTCAGACAATACACTCATGGACAAAACTTAAGGAAGTTGTACCTTTTTATTAAGGCCACTTGAGGCCTTCTCCTCAATATTGAAAGGTGTCTCTTCTTTAACCTCGAGAGACGACCCTAGTGCCTCTTTGTCCAGTCACTCGTCCGGCTAACTTATACACCAAGGGGAGAGGAGGCTTGAAGAACGGATAACCACCACGTACAATCTCTTAACCAGAACTATATTTTATTAAAAAACACGGTCAATTTATACATTAAGAAAATTTACATAATAATTTATACTGCAAAGAAATCTACATAACAATTTGTACAACAAAGAGATTTACATACTTTTTATCCTAGTTTAAAGTCAAACATATTCGCATAAAACTAAAGACGACCAATTTAGTGGTCGTAACATACTCCCCCCGCTGTTGAACAGGAGTTCAACAGAAGAAAAGGGTGAAAAATACGCACATTTTCACAATCTTCTTTATTGGAAAACTTTTCCTCCAGATTCAGAACGAAAAACTACAAAACAAGACAAATTCATGTCATTCAAATCTAAATCATTATCCTTTTCACTATATCTTCAATAATATTTGAAAAATATTCAGATTCCAAATCACGAACAATCAAAAAATCTTTAGAAAAACAAAGATTGGCTTGAGCACTACCCTTTAAGGTTCGTGAAGCAAAAAAAAAAATACTTATTTCCTTTTTAATCGTTCCAGGAGAAATATAAGACCAATTTTTCTCTATGATCAATATTAGGATTCCTATATTCAGAAATCTGTTCAACTCTATAAACAGGAGATCCGCCATTATCAGCAACATCCCTCAAAAAACATTTTGGCCATGTGCCTTTTCCAACAGGGACCAACTTTTCACCCCAGAAGAGCTCATCAAATCTCATTATGCTTCTGCTTTCAGATTTTGAAAGAAGCTCACCAAGCAGCCTTCTATTTGAGATTATCGACACTGCCATCTTCTCTCTTAGTGTCTCCTCAATGATTTATCTTCTCATACCAATCTATAGACTCTTGACTTATATCCCTTCCCAGAGGATCATCCCAGCCACCTGCGCTATTCCATGTCTTCCGCAGCAATATTTCAGGCGCTATCCCCGGTGAACAAAACCCGATGGCATCGTCTGAAGGCTTAGAGGTATCGTCTGAAGGACTAGAGGCATCGTCTGCATGCTTAGAGGCATCGTCTGCAGGCCCAGAGCAGTCATAGGATTCTGAAATCCTCTCTAGAGGTCTCAAACCACTCAACACAATATTCCCATAATCCACCGGATTCGCAATCCTTTCCAGTTTATCACTTTTACTAGACTTTTCTGGAGACTTGCCTCCTAAATTAAGATTTTTCTCTGGAGTAGGCACTTGCCTTTTTTGGAGAACTGGCCGGAGTATATAATATTGGAGTAATTACAGTTCTAGAAACAGTTTCCTTCGATACAAGTTGCATTTTATTGTTTGGAAGACATTTGCCAATTGAACTTTTTTCTATTGGTTATCTCTTTACCTAGGTGATCTGGATAGTACAACCCTGTTTAGAAAGCATTTTACACTCTCCAACCTTTGCATAATCATATTCAACTATTTCTTTTCCTTCCGGATTTTTGAGGTACGGGGCACATAATCAACATCATCAATACAACCATTTCCCGCCCAAAAACCATCAGCCATCCATCCTCTTCTTCCAAAGAGATCTGAGGTAGTCCCAATCATTCTCCTTAATGGCCATCAACCGGAAATATCTTCTCATGTCGGCCAAAACTCCGAACTTATTCTCCCGAAATTTTATCCTTATTTCAGGGTTTCCTCTCAGTAGAATGGGTCCCCTCCTTAAATATCGTTTCAAGGAGAGTCCATTGTGTCCCCGACAGGAAGCGCCGCCAAACACTGGCCTCACAGGCGCAGCCCTGGATTCACACCCAAATACAGGGCGATCAGGAAAATAGCATCCTTTTACCTTAAATTCCGCACCTCCAGTTTGTCTTGCTTCCACCAATTTCTTCGATGCTGGAACTTTGACAACTCTTTCCTCAATATCATCAATCGATTCAGTTTCATCATCTGAAATCTCCACTTGATCAGCGCCTTCAGCTACCGATCTAGAATTGTTCACCGATTCATAACCTTTAATTGCAGTTTTAGAATCCTTTACTCCACTGTCCTTGGTTTCAGCTTCCGAATCTTCTTTATTCCCTAAATCTGCATCTTCACCTTTTTCATTAGCAGTTTCCTCCCTCGTAAGAGACTCTGTAATTTCAGTTTCTATAACTGACCTTTTATCAACTTGAAATTTTTCACTTTCGTCAACTTCAATGGATTTTTTCTCAACTTCGGCCTTTTCACTTTCATCAGCAAAATACTTTTTCTCAATTTGAGCCTTTTCACTCCCCTTAGGAAAATGCCTTTTCTCAATTTGAGCCTTTTCACTTTCTTCAGCAAAATACTTTTCTCAATTTGAGCCTTTTCACTCCCCTTAGGAAAATGCCTTTTCTCAATTTGAGCTTTTTCACTTTCTTCAACAAAAGACTTTTTCTCAACTCCAGTCTTATGACTTTCCTCCGTTTCTGGTTCTGTGCTGGGACCTGTTTCCATTTCAGGTTCTGTGCTGAGACCTGTTTCCATTTCAGGTTCTGTGCTGAGACCTGTGTCCATTTCAGGTTCTGTGCTGAGACCTGTTTCCATTTCAGGTTCTGTGCTGAGACCTGTGTCCATTTCAGGTTCTGTGCTGAGACCTGTGTCCATTTCAGGTTCTGTGCTGAGACCTGTTTCCATTTCAGGTTCTGTGCTGAGACCTGTGTCCATTTCAGGTTCTGTGCTGAGACCTGTTTCCATTTCAGGTTCTGTGCTGAGACCTGTTTCCATTTCAGGTTCTGTGCTGAGACCTGTTTCCATTTCAGGTTCTGTCCTGAGACCTGTTTCTGAATTTTTTTCAACTAGAGATTTTAGGATCATATCGATCTTCATCAGTACGCCAATGTACATCTCTTCGTAATGCATAGTGGACTCCAGTTCTTCCAGTACCGCCTCCTCGTCATATTCCTCTGTACAGATCATTTTCGTCTCTATTCCTCCATCAAGTTCCCTAATTTGCTGGTGATGCTGGACGATGATCTTTCTCTTTTTCATCAATAGGCCCTCATCAGGGGAGACTCCCTTCAATTCTTCTAGAACTTCGCCTATTTCCCTGGTGAATATATTTCTCATTGGAGCTCTAGATTCTTTTAATATCTTCAAATTCGCGAAGTCCCCTTGAGTCTCCATCCTGGCAGGCTCGCCGCAATATTGAGGCCACTTGAGGCCTTCTCCTCAATATTGAAAGGTGTCTCTTCTTTAACCTCGAGAGACGACGCTAGTGCCTCTTTGTCCAGTCACTCGTCCGGCTAACTTATACACCAAGGGGAGAGGAGGCTTGAAGAACGGATAACCACCACGTACAATCTCTTAACCAGAACTATATTTTATTAAAAAACACGGTCAATTTATACATTAAGAACATTTACATAATAATTTATACAGCAAAGAAATCTACATAACAATTTGTACAACAAAGAGATTTACATACTTTTTATCCTAGTTTAAAGTCAAACATATTTGCATAAAACTAAAGACGACCAATTTAGTGGTCTAACACTTTTAGCATGTATATCGGGATTCAGACAATACGCTCATGGACAAAACTTAAGGAAGTTGTACCTTTTAGCACGTATATCGGGATTCAGACTATACACTCATGGGCAAAACTTAAGGAAGTTGTACCTTTTAGCATGTATATCGGGATTCAGACAATACACTCATGGACAAAACTTAAGGAAGTTGTACCTTTTAGCATGTATATCGGGATTCAGACAATACACGCTCATGGGCAAAACTTAAGGAAGTTGTACCTTTTAGCATGTATATCGGGATTCAGACAATACACTCATGGACATAACTTAAGGAAGTTGTAACTTTTAGCATGTATATCGGGATTCAGACAATACACTCATGTACACAACTTAAGGAAGTTGTACCTTTTAGCACGTATATCGGGATTCAGACTATACACCCATGGGCAAAACTTAAGGAAGTTGTACCTTTTAGCTATGTTACATTAGAATCAAGATCAGGTTTTCTCCGGCAAAAAAAAAAGTTTTTTTGTAGACCTGTGTAATTGGCACTACATTTATTATATAAAATTAGTTTTTATTTTAACTACTACTTTGTGAAAATTATCATTTCAATATAAAATTATTTTTAAATTCCACTATAGTTTCCTCAAATCATCCTAATAAATACACCTTGAATATACAACAACAACAAAAACCTTCATTAAGACATTATTGTCTTACAAGGGGATTCCCCTAAAAGGTTATATATGTACATGAGTGAGGAGGAAAAGCAATTTAGAGGGGAGGATGAGCAATCAGCTGTTGTCTGTGGAGTTGAGCACTTCTTCCCTCATTTTATCAATCGCCTTGAAAAATTTAAATATTTATAAACAAATGTTTTATCCAGCAGGAGAGTAGTAAAAAATTTAAATACATATTGTTCATTGTAGTGAGTTAGCCCTGAAATTTCGTGAATTTCCTGTCTCTTTTCCTGTAGGAATGGGCAATGGAATAGATAATGGACCAAATTGTCTTAGATGACAGCATTGCAGAAGTAGAAATTTAAAGGGTCGCTGTTCCAAAATTCCGTGATATTCTCGGGCAAAAATAGCCATAGAATCCTTTGACGGGCTATAAATCGTTTAATTTTCAAAGGGAGGTTTACCCTGAATATATATAATAATATACCTAGAAAGGCACCTCTCCCTTTAATTATAAATCAGAACAATTCATTATGTGTGTTCATCATCACTTGTAAATATCTTTACTATTGATGATGAGAAGAATGATCTGCAACACCAGATTTGAAAAATTCAGACAAAAGCCAACCTGTATACCATAGTTTCGGGTTATGAACCTTATCAACTTAGTGTTGTATTCTAGCTTGGAAATCGACCCTTGCTACTTCAACAGCCTAAACACCTGTTTGGTAAATTTGACCAATTTTATAACCTTTTTTCGTAGGATGTTATGGAATCGAAGCCGTCCCTGTACTGATGAGGGCCATAGCCTCATACTATTATTGTGCCTTCTGCATGCTTCGGACAAGCATTTTAAGGCATGACTCATGTTTGGGAGTCTCCAAGCGCCCGCCGCAGTGGAGGGCCAAGGAGAGGGCTGGAGAGGCGCCGACAGGAGTGGGCACCCCGGGGGAGAGAAGGGCGAGAGCGCCGTTTATGAGGGGACCAAGGCAGCACCAAGCACAGCTAAAGCACCGCAGGCTTCAAAAATTTTTTTAAAGAGGGCTATACCCTGAAACCATGTTATACAGGTGTACTTTTTTCTGAAATTTCTGAAACTGGTGTTTTAATATATTGGAGATACCAGCTATATAGTTAGTGTATTTTTGTGAGTTTTTCAAAAATGTAAACCCATTTCACAGTGCTTATATGTTTCTTTTCAAAATTCGAAACTATTATAGACGTTTATAATAAGATGCACTAGCGCGCCATCTTTTATCAAAATTCGAAACTATTTTAAAGGCGTAAGATTCTTTTTGAAATTAAACAATTTCTACTGTCCTTACTGTAATGGAAAATTAGTGGGAGGGCCTGGCTAAAAAATAATCATACTTTAAAAGAATCATACGCGTCAATAGCAGTTTCGAATTTTGATAACAGATGGAGCGCTAATGTATCATAATATATGTTTCTTTTAAAAATAAAACAATATTCTACTCTCCTTAATGTTGTATATATATTAATTAATTGTTCCAAAGAGTGTGTGTAAGCTCACAGGTAAATAGGCTCTAACCGAAACAGAAAAAAAGTTCCTTTGTTCAATATTAGTTTCCCTTTTATATTTTGTTCTCTCGCTTGTAAATCAATAAATATAATGTTTAATTAATAATTATTGGAATCAGTTTCATTAAATATTCTAAGCAAAGTCAACACTTACTCAATAATAAAATAATGAGAGAGCTTCTGGCTCATCAGTGGTGAACCCTCTTTGTAGTTTCTACAGTTCACCACTTATAAGCTACAAGCTCTCTCATTATTTGTATAATTGCAGTAAGGGCAGTAGAAAATTGTGTTATCTATAAGGAATCATACGTACCCTAAAATAATTTACATTTTTATAATAAATGCCGTTAATAAATCTTTCTTAATTTGTGAGTTTATTGCTGGCAGTGTGTTAGTTAAAGGAAAGTGGATTTTATTGAATGTATAATAATAGTATACAAAAATATACAAGTATATACACCTATCCCCCGATTTACACGGTAGATACGTTCCTGAGAAAAACGTGTAAATTGGGGGATAGGTGTACATAGAAATAAAAATAAAATGCATTGACAGGTTAAAATATGTAGTCAGCACATAAGCTCGGGATTCCTCGTGAGATGTGTACACAGCGCATGTGTTCAATCACAGTAGCATTTAATATAGTGCGATAAAAAAAACTTATTTGGAAAACCGTGTAAAAGCGAAAACGTGTAAAACAAGTACCGTGTAAATCGGGGGATAGGTGTACTTGTAAATATACTTGTATATTAAAGTTGTTAAAATCACAGTCAAATTGATAGGTTCACAAATACAGGTATTCATGATAAAATTGTGAAAAAAAAATTACAAAATATTTTCTCACAATGAGTTTCTTTTTATTACAAAACGCTAGCTTTCAAGTGATAATCGCTCTTCAACGGGCTTAATAAAACATCGACTATATCTTACAATAAATATTTACAAATACATACGCGGGCAGCGTGGATATATTTATAACTGAAATTTTTAAATTGATATGTATTATGTATCTAATTAAAAATATTATGACGCAACGATAGCCATTTTTGCACACTAATCATTTTAATTAAAAACAAAGTATTTATACAGCAAATGATGATGATAAATAATCTCTATGAAAATATGAATACATAACAACTTCTCCCCACAACAAAAATTTACATTTCAAAAAACTTCGAAGGCCTTCTTAATCTTGAGGACCTTCTCAAAATAGGACCCGATGCTTCACCAGTAGGATCTATTTCCTGACCAGCTTGGGGGTCTTCAATTCTAGTTGACTCTTGTGGAGTTGACGCTGTAGACGGAGTTGCTTCACTTTCTCCACAACCTCTGACTTGATCTAAATGCCGGTTTAAAATTTATCCGTCATCTGTCTCTACCTTAATAGAAACAGGACCAGTTTTTCTTGCACTACACCTGGTAGCCATCTGGGGCCATGGTACCCTCGTGCTATAACTGCCTGTCCTTCATTTACTACTCTATCGGGTTTCCAATTTCTTATAAACCTGTCCTCCTGTCGTATCCTTCCCTCCGACACACTTTCAGGATGAAATTTATTTATGAGACTCTTCAGGTTTCTGTTCATCAACAACTGAGCTGGGAATTTTTGCGTCGTGCTGTTTATCGCTATTCTCATCGATAACAAAGATCTAGATAACCTAGTCGTCCAATTTCCCGAGCTGTTCTTTCTTAACAGATTTTTAAGCGTCTGAATAGCTCTCTCCACCTGCCCATTTGACGCTGCATGATAAGGCGCACACAAGATGTGCCTTACGCCATTTCTTTTCAAGAAAGTCTTGAAAAGTTCCGATGTGAAGGACGTACCATTATCTGAAACTATCACATCCGGCAACCTGTGAGTCGCGAATATTTCTTTTAGACTATTGATGGTAGTTTCAGTAGATGTTGTAGATACGATTTTAGCCTTAATCCACTTAGAATAGGCATCTACTACAACCAGAAAAAGTTTTCCTTGAAAGGGACCCGCATGATCAATATGTAGTCTCGACCAAGGTCTTGATGGCCAAATCCAAGGATATACGTCAGTTTTTGGCGGATCGTGACTACACGACAAACAAACTGCACAACTGGATATCATCCGTTCAATATCTCCATCCATCTTGGGCCACCAGCATAATCCTTGAGCTAGCGCTTTTGTCCCCGCTATGCCAATATGAGTATCATGTAACAGATTTAAAATATATTTTCTTAATCTTTCAGGTATAATCACCCTGCTCCCCCACAATAAAAAAATTTTATGAACTGATATTTCATTAGATTTGGAGACAAAATATTTAAATTTATCATCAACTCTCCTTTCAGGCCACCCATTCATTGCCCAGAATTTAATCCTAGAAAGGATTGGATCTTTACTAGTTAGTTTTGCCACTTCCGAAGAATTATTTGCAGCATGTTCCGATTCTATAAAAAAACACCTCTGAAGGGTTCGGAACTACGCTTGGGCATTCATTTAAAGGAAGTCTACTTAATGCATCGGCATTACAATTTACTTTTCCCGGTTTATACTCTATAGTATAAGTATACGCAGCCAAAGTCAAACACCATCTCAACATGCGCGGCGATAGCACTTGAGGTATCGGCTTTTTTGGGTTGAACATTCCAACTAGGGGCTTATGATCAGTTAATATTTTAAATTTTCTCCCTAGAAGATACTGCGAAAATTTTGATACACCAAAAATAACTGCTAATGCCTCTTTATCAATTACTGCATATCTTCTTTCGGTTTTATTTAAAGTCCGGGAGGCGAACATAACTGGTTTTTCCACTCCATGGTGTATTTGAGACAAAACGGCGCCAATGCCATACTCTGATGCGTCACAGTTGATTAAAATAGGTAAATTGTCATCAAAAAGAGCCAACACCGATTCAGAACCAATCAAATCTTTAGCCTTATCAAAAGATCTTTGGTGTTCTCTTCTCCATTTCCAAGGTGAATTACTATCCAACAGTCTATGAAGCGGTTCAACCACTGTGGACTTGTTTTTTAAAAACCTTTCATAGTAATTCAAAAGTCCAAGGAAAGACTTTAACTCCTTTTTATTACATGGCGGTCTAGCGTCTTTAATAGCTCTTAGCTTTTCATCAGATGGATGAACTCCTTTATAGTCAATTTTTAGTCCTAAAAAATCGATTTCAGACACGAAGAATTTGCATTTGTCTCTTTTAAGACGAAGTCCAGATTCTCTGAAGCGTAGCAGTACCTTTTCAGTTTTTCTTTTAAGATCATCACAATCTCTTCCTGAAATCAGGACATCATCTAAATATACTGCAACTCCATCAATTCCACTCAGAAGAGTATCCATGAATCTCTGGAATGTTCCCACGGATGAATTTAAGCCGAAAGGAAGACGCTTCACCTTATATAATCCTCTAGGTGTATTAATAGCGAGAATCTCTGCAGATGTTTCATCCACTTTCAACTGCTGATATGCTTGAGGCATATCCAACTTAGTAAACACTCTGCCACCTCTCAATCTATCCAAAAGTTGCGGAATTGTGGGCAGTGGGTATTTATCAGGATTACTATACAAATTTACTGTAATTTTATAATCGTGGCATATTCTTATAGTGCCGTCATTCTTTAGGACCGTCACAATTGGTGATGCCCATTTGGTAAATTTAACCGGTTCAATAACCCCTTGCTCTTCCAGTGATTTTAATTTTTTATCTACTAGTTCTCTCAGAGCAAATGGCACGGTTCTGGCCTTTACAAATTTGGGTTCTGCATTCTCAGGAATGTCAATATGGATCAAAGGTCCATTATAGGCATCAATTTCTTGTTTAAATACTTCTTCAAATTCAGAAGAAAAAGGATTTGTTTCGATATGATTCAAAAAATTTATCATCAGGCGAAACGCTTCAAACCACTGCCTTCCCAGAATGTTAGGACCCAGACCATCAACCACTAAGATTGATAATTTTTTAAAACCATTTGTTACTTTTGCTTTAACAAAAATCTTTCCCAAAATCTTGACGTGACTTGACGACCATGTCTTTAACAGCACCTCATATTTCTCAAGTTGGGTTACTTTCCAATATTTTAAAAATGTTTCTTTATTTAGTAATGAGTATGCACTTCCTGAATCTATAAGCATTGATACGTCATGATTGTCCAATTTTACCATTATGTAAAAAGGATTACTTAAACTTTCAGTTCCAAGACAGTGTAGGTATGTATCACTATTACTTCTATGCAAGTATTCAAATTTCTTTACTCTAGTCAGGCATGCCTTCTGCAGATGACCAATTTTTCCACACTTGAAGCATTTTGAATTTCTGAATTTGCATATATGAGGCAAATGATTTCCTTTACATCGTATACAAATAATTTTCTTATTTAATCCTTTCGCAATTCTATTGAATTCAGCTTGCTTTTTCGATTCAAAATTAAATGGTTCACCCTTATTAGCTTTCTTTAATATATTTACATCAGGAGTCGTCTCCATCAAAACACTAGCATTTGCACTTGCCGACTCATCACATAGTGCTATATTTATGGCTTTTTCAAAAGTCAAAGTTGCCTCAGATAATAATCTCTTCACAAGCGACTCTTTTCTTAATCCACACACCAATCTGTCTCTCAAACGATCATCCAGATCAACAAACTCACAGTTCTCACTCAATCTTCTCAATTCTGCTATATAGGAAGCAATCGGTTCATTACCTTGATTATGTTTGTTAAAATGGTATCGCTGGACTATTACATTGGGTTTAGGGCAAAAAATGTCCAGTCAGTATATTAAGTATTTCTTCATAATCTACGTGAGCTAAATATTTTGGCGCGGCCAATGACCTTGCCAAAGAAAATGTTTCAGGACCTATTAAAGTCAATAATATTGCCTTCTTTTGTTCATTTTTTTCAATGCCATTCGCCACGAAATAAAAATTAATTCTTTCGAGATATGCAATCCACCCTTCAGGCTTAGATAAATCAAAATTTTCAAGCTTGCCAAAACTTGCCATTTTAAAAATAAAGTTCAACTTACCTAAGCTTAGTAACAATAAAAGATTTACTTCAGCTTTAACTTATTAAAAGATTTACCTTCGTCACCAATTATTATGTATCTAATTAAAAATATTATGACGCAACGCTAGCCATTTTTGCAAGCTAATCATTTTAATTAAAAACAAAGTATTTATACAGCAAATGATGATGATAAATAATCTCTATGAAAATTTGAATACATAACAATATGTAATTTAACAATGTTATGGAATATGTCTATTTACATTTTTAGGGCATCCAGAACCTATAAAATTGATCTATTGATTTCTTCTGAGATATCTAAGGTATTGTGCTGGTATCTTCCTGTTTAGGCTGTAATATTCATTGGAAATGAGAGATTCTAAGAGTAACCGCTGATATTTGTTCTTAATTTTTTTTGTAGTGGCATTTGGTTTCTGTTATGTTAAATTGGTGACCGGTCTGTGCAATATGTTGATAGATCATTGAAAGTTGGTCTTTTGTTCTAATATTTCTGTTATGTTCGTTTAGTCTAACTTGTATCGATCTTCCTGTCTCACCTATGTAGGTATCATTGCAGTCTTGGCATTTGTTTGAAGTTTAGGTTCCAGTTGTTTTTCAGATTTAGTTATGGGATTTCTAAGAAGTTGACCTATGGATTGATGGTGCTAAAATACGTTTGAATTCCTTGTCTGCGAAGAATATAGGCTATTTTTCCCCTTACATTTTGAATAAGGGAGAATGCATTTGTTTCTATATACTTTAGCTGCTTTATGTGGCGAGGCGTTAAAACTGTGTCTATTGATAAATTGTGAAGAATAACCTCTCAGGCTAAGGTTCTTGAGGGATTGTCCCATCAGTAGTAACCTTCCCGAATATGTTTTTCCAATTTAAAATATAGCATTACTGCTAATGTATTGAATAAGAGTATGTGTAAAATTAGGTTAATATATGTCCCATTGTGAATCAAACCTTTCAAATTGTGATATTTTCTCAGTAGAAACTGTAGTCAAAATAGTTTTTAAAAGGTCAAAAAGTAGTTATTTTCATCGCAAAAGCTTACAATCTATTATACAAAACTGAAGTAAATTGTACCTTTTGACATCTATATCGGGATTCAGACAATACACTCATGGATGAAACTTAAGGAAGTTGTACCTTTTAGCATGTATATCGGGATTGAGACAATACACTCATGGACAAAACTTAAGGAAGTTGTACCTTTTAGCATGTATATCGAGATTCAGACAATACACTCATGGACAAAACTTAAGGAAGTTGTACCTTTTACCATGTATATCGGGATTCAGACAATACACTCATGGACAAAACTTAAGGAAGTTGTACCTTTTACCATGTATATCGGGATTCAGACAATACACTCATGGACAAAACTTAAGGAAGTTGTATCTTTTAACATGTATATCGGGATTCAGACAATACACTCATGGACAAAACTTAAGGAAGTTGTACCTTTTAGCATGTATATCAGGATTCAGACAATACACTCATGGACAAAACTTAAGGAGGTTGTACCTTTTAGCATGTATATCAGGATTCAGACAATATACTCATGGACAAAACTTAAGGAAGTTGTACCTTTTAGCATGTATATCGGGATTCAAACAATACACTCATGGACAAAACTTAAGGAAGTTGTACCTTTTAGAATGTATATCGGGATTCAGACAATAACTCTGAAATATATTACAGTGACCTTTATTGAAGACACGAGATAACCAAGTGTGAACAAAATTGCCTTTGTCTTCTTTAAAAAAAAAAAGACAAACGGAGATACCAAAGACTTTCCACCTCCTTAAGTTTTGTCCATGAGTGTATAACTGTATAATACTGTTAATTATGCCAAACGATCTCGATTCAAAGTATCTTACCACCGAAATAACCAACACTATACAAAATACTTGTTTGGGATTCTGTTTGGCAACTTCTTATATCCATTTACAAACCAAATGGTATGACAGTCTCTGAATGACAAAGTGTATTAAAATACACTGATGGGCGAAACTTGAGAAGTTGTAATGTCTTTGATGTCGCCGGTTGTCTGTTATTTTTAAGGAGACAGAGGCAATTTTGTTCAAACTTAGTTATCTCGTGTGTCTTCAATAAAGGTCACTGTAATATCTTTCAGAGTTATTGTCTGGATCCCGATATACATGCCAAATGTACAAATTCCTTAAGTTTTGTCCATGAATGTATTGTCTGAATCCCGATATACATGCTAAAAGGTACAACTCCCTTAAGTTTTGTCCATGAGTATATTGTCTGAATCCCGATATACATGCTTAATGTACAAATTCCTTAAGTTTTGTCCATGAGTGTATTGTCTGAATCCCGATATACATGCTAAAAGGTAAAACTTCCTTAAGTTTTGTCCATGAGTGTATTGTCTGAATCCCTATATACATGCTAATAGGTACAACTTCCTTAAGTTATGTCCATGAGTGTATTGTCTGAATACCGATATACATACTAAAAGGTACAACTTCCTCAAGTTTTATCCATGAGTGTATTGTCTGAATCCCGATATACATGCTAAAAGGTACAACCTCCTTAAGTTTTATCCATGAGTGTAACAACACAAGGTAGAGGAAAGACAACTACAAAACCATTAGTATATATATAACGTTTTAATATTTATTTTTGATTTAGTTTTTGTTCTTCCTCTTCACGCAAGCGAAGCCGCTGATAAAGCCTGTCTGCTTGCATTTCCTGTCAGGGATATCTTTGCAGAGGGCTTCGCACTTCTTGTAGGAGTCGAAACTGTTCTTGTAGATCTTGTTTCCAGCCCTGAACAATACAGAACCTGTGTTAGAAGGTCAATTCCAAATATTCGAACCTGTTAGATGTTCAATTCCAGATATCTGAACCTGTGTTAGACATCTTAAAGATAGATGCTACCGAGCCGGCATTCATAGTTCTTCAAATTAAAGATACTTCAACCAGTAAATCTTTTTATTATCTCGACGTTTCGACAAAAATATTTTATCTTCGTCAGGAGCGAACAAAAATTAAAACATTTGGCAAAGCGTTAAGAATTATATAATAATTTTAAACGCTTCACCAAATTATATAAAAATTGTTTATTTTTTCTTTACAGATCCAGGTACGCTCTTTTATATAATCTTAATTAATGGATCGCCTTTTGACTCAAGCTTCATCAAATGTTTTAATTTTTGTTCGCTCCTGAAGAGGACAATTTTTTTTGTCGATACGTCGAGATAATAAAAAGATTTACTGGCCGAAGTATCTTTAATTTGAAAGAACTGTGTTAGACAGTCAAATTCAAATGTCCGAGCCTGTTATATGATCAATTCCAGATATTCAAACCTGGTATATGGGTTTGTAATACCCGTAAACTTGAGATAAATATAAAATAAAACAAGAAACTCAACCTTGAAAGCCGTTTTGTTTATTATTTGTATATATTGCAGAGGATATTACTTTCCGAATTGGATAATTTGCACTTAACAGTACATGAAATAAATATATACTCACTTCCAGACATCCTTGACAGTGTCGAAAATGGCATCTTTTATCGACTTGTCATCTCCAGCTAAAAAACACACAGAGATAGACATGACATGTATTATCTGTAACCGAATTTCATTATATTCTAACTTGTAATTGGCGGAGATATGCATCAGACATAGATTTGATGATGTAATGATTCCATATGCAAATTTTATTCTTAAAGAAAAAAATGCAGCATATATGTAGATATGTATTAATTTTCTGATAGAAAATTAAATATGTAAAAGGATTTGATGTATATAGAGTGTAAGAGGAGAGCGAAAGTATCTTATTTATAAAAATAAATGGCTTATACCTTATAGTGTTCGTCAAGTGCTATTTTTGTTAGGTAGAGAACGCAACAGATGATAAATGACAATTTAATAAAGATCAAATATGATAGATAAGTTTATTTCTTGAAAATGAAGATACTTCGGCCAGTAAATCTTTTTATTACCTCGACGTTTCGACAAATTCAGCTTGCTGAATGTTTAATTTTTGTTTGCTCCTGACGAGGACAAAAGATTTTTGTCGAAACGTCGAGGTAATAAAAAGATTTACTGGCCGAAGTATCTTCATTTTCAAGAAATATGAATGCCGGCCAGGCAGCCTCAATATTTACGATAGATAAGTTTATATACTAATGGAAAAAAAACTCAAGAAATATGCAAATAAAATGGTAAAAAGTCAAATTGTACTGAAATCAGGTAGGTAAATTAATTTAAAAGGCATCTCCTGATTGTTCAACTAAAACCTGATGATTATTTACGCCATCTGTCGGAATATATATGCTAATCATTAATTTTCAATAAAAAAATCAACGATTAGTTAATATTCATTCTGACAGAGGGCGTAAGCCATCAGTAACTTTTAGGTACATGATCAGGAAATGCCTTTTTTTTACAAGAACAAGTTATTACAAGAAAATAGGAATAGATATACTTGCCTGAAACCACAGCGATACAGACCCCAGCGACAAGCAAGAAGCACAAGATCTTGTTCATCTGTACAAATAAACAATACATATATGTAGTAATATATGCTAATATGCACAATATATTCATATTTATCATAATTATAAATAGTGTAACAGCTCTAAAATGAAGATACAATTCAACATGCCAGCTAGAGAGAGAGAGAGTGAGGTCATCATGTAATACAAAACAAGATAATAAAGTTTTATTAAGAGTCCGCCACACCCAAGACAAGGCGAGGTCCAATTTTATCAAGATTTGTCATTTCCACCCAAGAAACTTCCATAAGTCGTTATTGAGTTTTACGACCGCAAATGGACACCAACATACAGGCCGGAAAACAACAGATCATCTCTTCTTCTTATGTAGATCACATCCTCCTGGATCGTTTCCGTGTCTTCGGCCGCTGGTCTCTCTCCTAAGTACCATTCAACCTGCCTCGTCATTTATGTTACCTAAAGACTCCTGAAACCACTTGGCCCCATGACTGCTAGAGCTTGTGATACGACATGTATAAATGAAAGTTTATATTTTAATATAGTCAAATTTCTATAAAAATCACTAAAGATATAATCAAATATCTAACCCTTTTGCTGCAGATTATAATACTCGTACACCAGTGTGTAACTGTAAACCTTTCCTCAGGAGTCTATAACACGCTAACGTTGTATCCAAGTTATAACATTTATTCTTCTGTTTCAACAAAAATTGTATTTTAATAATATTTGGTAGTATCAGGAGAAATGACTTTGTTACCTAGTTGTAAATGATTGTAGTTTTGACGTTGTTTTGTATATGCATTCTAATATTTATTGGATAAACTACTGTGTTATAAAAGAAAGTCAGCACCTGGAGAAAATTTACTCTAATTTTAGCGGTACTGGATAACAGTTCATGTTTAGAAATCTGGCAGGAGAATGGTTTAAAAGGTGTGGTTCATTAGCAGCTAAACCTTCCAGTGTTTTCTTCAGTTCAGTCAACCATATTTTTCTCTTAATACACTCATGGACAAAACTTAAGTTGTACCTTTTAGCATGTATATCGGGAATCAGACAATACACTCATGGACAAAACTTAAGTTGTACCTTTTAGCATGTATATCGGGAATCAGACAATACACTCATGGACATAACTTAAGGAAGTTGTACCTTTTAGCATGTATATCGGTATTCAGACAATACACTCATGGACAAAACTTAAGGAAGTTGTACCTTTTAGCATGTATATCGGTATTCAGACAATACACTCATGGACAAAACTTAAGGAAGTTGTACCTTTTAGCATGTATATCGGGATTCAGACAATACACTCATGGACAAAACTTAAGGAAGTTGTACCTTTTTGCATGTATATCGGGATTCAGACAATACACTCATGGACAAAACTTAAGGAAGTTGTACCTTTTAGCATATATATCAGAATTCAGACAATAACTCTGAAAGATATTACAGTGACCTTTATTGAAGACACACGAGATAACCAACTGTGAACAAAATTGCCTTTGTCTCCTTCAAAAAAAAATGATTGGCAATATAAAAAAAAATTTCTACTTCCTTTAGTTTTGTCTGTGAATGTATAATTTATTTAAACACTTTTTTAAAGATGGATTTAATTATTTTACCATAATATAGGTTATCAGTTGATAACCTTGAGTATATAGAAGAAAATGAAGAGATATAATAAAAATGATAATCATTGATGTGTACTCACCTTAAAGAGAGTAAAGTAAATTTTAAGAAACTTTCTGTGGGCTTATATAGCTTGGAATGGAATCTGAATAGGCGGAGTTTTGCAGGCGTCACTTAGTCTAGCCATATGTTCCATTGTTCTCTATTTTCTCTCTTTGTGAATAGAATATTTCTTTCGATTTCATATATCTATGATTTTTCTTATCACAAAATTGTATATCTGAAATATTTATACTTTCAATAGAATCTTCATTCAATAAATACATATTTACATATGGAAAACCTGCCGGGAGGAAATTAATGAGTCCCGTTTGGATCTCATGGAATAAAGTCCGCCCTAGACTGACGAGGGCCATTAGCCCGAAACCATGGTCTCTAGGTGGACGCTTATCAGTTTGCCAAAGTTGGTGTTGTGGTTTTGTCACCGACCCGATGCCGTTAGTTGCGGCGACGATCAATAGATGGCGTCGGATTCTGACGTTTATTTTGATGGGAGAAGCGCCCATTGCTTCTATATTTGCATATATTTCTTATTTATATTAATTGAGCCCCTCAATGCACAGATTGATTAACTCCATAAATAATCGGGAAAAAAATGTTTAATTTTTGTTGAAAGTCTAAAAATCTATATGACATATAGATTTTTAGACTTTCAACAAAAATTCAACATTTTTTTCCCGATTATTTATGGAGTTAATCAATCTGTGCATTGAGGGGCTCAATTATGAATTATGAAATTATAAATCAATTATGAAATCGAAGCTGCTATGTACTGATAAAGGTCAAATTCCTAAACAATGGTATATATAGTGTTGGATTTTTTTATCTGAATTTTCCAAAAAAACTGATGTTGTGACTCTTTCAATATTACCATTACGTTTTGTACTGTGGTTTTAACATAAAATGCATTCTATAAAAGGACGTACCTGGATCTATAAAGAAAAAAAAACTTTTTTTTTCTTTTCAAAATATTTCGAGAGATTGTTCCCTCTTTATCAATTTATTTGGAAGGAAAATAAATAAAAAGATTATAAATAAATAAATTAAATAGAAGGAAATAAATTGATAAAGATGGAGCAATCTCTCGAAATATTTTTAGAAGAAAAAAAATGTTTTTTTTTTTCTTTACAGATCCAGATGCGCCCTTTTATATAAACTTAATTGATGGAGCGCCTTTTGACTCAAATAAAATGCATTGTTTATTTTAATACATTTTAAAATAGAGAAATACCATTTTTGGTATACACCAATACCTCGCTTTGCGTCGTTTCGTTTCGCGTTTTTTTCGAAGTTGCGTCGCTGCTTAATTTTTACTGATTTTCACTGTGCGTCGTTATATTTTCGAAGTTGCGTTGTTTTGGATTCGAGTCTTTATTTTTTTTTTTTTTATTTTTTTTTTCCTAAAATATGGCAACACCTTTGTTTTTGATTGCGCCTTCACATATTTTCACTCTGCGTCGTTTCAATTTGCGTCGTGTTTTTTTTTTTGGAACGTAACCCCGACGCAAAGCGAGGTATGGGTGTATATCAATTATTATTTGTTTCTAGAGCTAAATGAAGTTTTGAAACCTCTCTATGACATAAAACTATAGTTCATATTAACAAATTTCCATATTGGAAATTTCATTCAAATAAAGGATCTATATATATATTCATGGAGACAAAACTTAAGTAAGTGAAAAGTCTTTGATGTCGCCTTTTTTAGTGTAGTTTTCTACGAGCTTCTTGTAGATAGAGAGAGAATTATTGCTATATTCTTTATTAGTAACTGAAATTACCTCAACTTCAACAAAGAGAGAGTTTGAAAGAGATTGAATCAACTTTATTATATCGTTCATATAATATTATAAATACAGTAGAACAACCTCTCTGTAAAGGACAACACCTAATTGCAGAGCCAAAGTGTCCTTTAGGGAGAGGTGTCCTCTTACCAGAGAGTTGCTACAGTAGAACAACCTCTCTGTAAAGGACAACACCTAATTGCAGAGCCAAAGTGTCCTTTAGGGAGAGGTGTCCTCTTACCAGAGAGTTGCTACAGTAGAACAACCTCCCTGTAAAGGACAACACCTAATTGCAGAGCCAAAGTGTCCTTTAGGGAGAAAGATGTCCTCTTACTGGAGAGTTACTACAGTAGAACAACCTCCCTGTAAAGGACAACACCTAATTGCAGAGCCAAAGTGCCCTTTAGGGAGAAAGATGTCCTCTTACTGGAGAGTTACTACAGTAGAAATACCTCCCTGTAAAGGACAACACCTAATTGCAGAGCCAAAGTGTCCTTTAGGGAGAGGTTTCCTCTTACTGGAGAGTTGCTACAGTAGAACTACCTCCCTGTAAAGGACAACACCTAGTTACAGAGCCAAAGTGTCTTTTAGGGAGAGGTGTCCTCTTACTGGAGAGTTGCTACAGTAGAACTACCTTCCTGTAAAGGACAACACCTAGTTACAGAGCCAAAGTGTCCTTTAGGGAGAGGTGTCCTTTTACTGGAGAGTTGCTACAGTAGAACTACCTCCCTGTAAAGGACAACACCTAATTGCAGAGCCAAAGTGTCCTTTAAAGAGAGATGTCCTCTTACTGGAGAGTTTCTATATATTTTTTTTTAAATATTATGTCCTACCCAGATACTGTTCGTGTTCTTTGTCTAATCAAGATGGCTCAATGTGAGTTCGAAGGGATGCAGCATTATACATCGCACTGAACATAAGGAATACAATAAGTGGAACTTGCCTTCAACTTCCTCGTCAGAAGAATCCTTGGAATTGTGGATGTCACTCTTGTGTCCCGCTCCACACTGTACATGTCCAGCCTGAACTAACCTGCCTTGTAGACCGCACCGATGTCAGGCTGACACCTGGAGGCAACTTGCCTTCAACAGATGTCGATGTCAACACACTGTCCCACATTGGAATGCCATCTGGATGCACAAACCCGCCTTCAGGCTAACTGCTATATCTGCTTCTTCTCACATGACCGCACTAGCTGGACTGGGCATCCATTCCCCACCTCCTAGAAACTCTCAATTAGCTCTTCCTTGTGGGGGGGCCCCTGCATACTTTCTTTACTGGCTTGCCCACATCTCTTGACTCTTCTTTAAATCTTCACTGCCGTTCTTATATAATATTGCCAAACTAATTATTACAATTAAGAAAAAGGAATCTCCTGATTGTGCAACTAAAATTTGTTGATGGCTTGTCAACTTTGCGCGATCATTTTCTTAATTTATCCACCCTATCTCAGTACAATTTCACACATGTACCATGTTTCACACTAACATATATGCAAATATGAATTAATATCAGAATAACATGATGATAAGGTGCAATTTGGATTATAGATTATAGACACAAGGTAATAAGACCACATCCTAATGATAAGGTACAATTTGGATTATAAACACAAGGTAATAAGACCACATCTTAATGATAAGGAACAATTTGGATTATAAACACAAGGTAATAAGACCACATCCTAATGATAAGGTACAATTTGGATTATAAACACAAGGTAATAAGACCACATCTTAATGATAAGGAACAATTTGGATTATAAACACAAGGTAATAAGACTACATCCTAATGATAAGGTACAATTTGGATTATAGATTATAAACACAAGGTAATAAGACCACATCCTAATGATAAGGTACAATTTGGATTATAAACGCAAGGTAATAAGACCACATCCTAATGATAAGGTACAATTTGGATTATAAACACAAGGTAATAAGACCAAATCCTAATGATAAGGTACAATTTGGATTATAAACACAAGGTAATAAGACCAAATCCAAATAAATAGTGTGTGACGTTTCGGTAACAACGTTGTTACCATCTTCAGACAAAAGTACTTTCAGTACTACTCATTCAGTATTTTTGTCTGAAGATGGTAACAACGCTGTTACCGAAACGTCACACACTATTTATTTATTTGGTCTTATTACCTTGTGAGAATAACATGATGATGGATCGCGTTAGTACATAGGAATCTTTGGCACACAGGTTCCGAGGATTTTTAAAGTTCTCTCATTGTGTAGAGTTAAATAGAAGCCCCCTCCAATGCTATATAGATTACTGTCTCCAGTGTCTGAAGCTGGTGTTCAGACAAATTAACTTTACAAATTTGTGCAGGTGTAAAAAATATTCAATCTTTCAGTTATTTTATTAGAAGATAGCAACATTTTTTGTACAGTAGAACAACCTCCCTGTAAAAGACAACACCTAATTTCAGAGCTAAAGTGTCCTTTAGGGAGAGGTGTTCTCTTACCAGAGAGTTGCTACAGTAGAACAACCTCCCTGTGAAGAACAACACCTAATTGCAGAGCCAAAGTGTCCTTTAGGGAGAGGTGTCCTCTTACTGGAGAGTTGCTACAGTAGAACAACCTCCCTGTGAAGAACAACACCTAATTGCAGAGCCAAAGTGTCCTTTAGGGAGAGGTGTCCTCTTACTGGAGAGTTACTACAGTAGAACAACCTCCCTGTGAAGAACAACACCTAATTGCAGAGCCAAAGTGTCCTTTAGGGAGAGGTGTCCTCTTACCGGAGAGTTGCTACAGTAGAACAACCTCCCTGTAAAGGACAACACCTAGTTACAGAGCCAAAGTGCCCTTTAGGGAGAGGTGTCCTCTTACTGGAGAGTTGCTACAGTAGAACAACCTCCCTGTAAAGGACAACACCTAATTTCATAGCTAAAGTGTCCTTTAGGGAGAGGTGTCCTCTTACTGGAGAGTTGCTACAGTAGAACAACCTCCCTGTGAAGAACAACACCTAATTGCAGAGCCAAAGTGTCCTTTAGGGAGAGGTGTCCTCTTACTGGAGAGTTGCTACAGTAGAACAATTTCCCTGTGAAGAACAACACCTAATTGCAGAGCCAAAGTGTCCTTTAGGGAGAGGTGTCCTCTTACTGGAGAGTTGCTACAGTAGAACAACCTCCCTGTAAAGGACAACACCTAATTGCAGAGCCAAAGTGTCTTTTAGGGAGAGGTGTCCTCTTGCCGGAGAGTTGCTACAGTAGAACAACCTCCCTGTAAAGGACAACACCTAATTACAGAGCCAAAATGTCCTTTAGGGAGAGGTTTCTTCTTACCGGAAAGTTTCTAAATTGTAAGAATGGTAATTTTGCAAATGAAACTGTCCTTTGTAGAGAGGTGTCTGCTAGCGGGGTGTCCGGTAAAGGGAGGCTCTACTGTTTTGCCAAAAATAATAATTTAAAAATAAATATGAGAAAAATAAGGATGAATATACATAAATGAAATCAATACAAGGTCTTCATTGGTAGCGCCTACCGCGGGAAAGAATCCACCACAGATGGACTGCGAGAGTTCTTTCCCAGAGTGGGCAGGTCGATGTGATGGCTGGTGTTACACACCTCAAGACCAAGACAATGAGAAAAATAATTTATTAAATCTGTAAGTATTTTTGAATATATTTTGTTGTAGCGCAAAATTCAGTGGCCAATTCATACAAAATCAACTAATTATATTGCCACGTGGAAAATTAGGGAATACTAACTTCGGGATGAGACAACAATTTATTTCAGGTAAGAACAAACTATGAATGGTAAACAAAAGATAAGCAAAAGAGGGAAGTGTACAGAGTATAGCAAAATATAAACATAAAAAATGATACTCTGCTAATAAAATAATAAATACTTTGTTAAAATATAATGTGAAAAAATAGTACAAATGTGATATTGTGTGTACAGGTATAATGTGCATAAATTAAGGGGGGAAAGGCATTGCCTTATGGTGAAACTTAAAGTTGCTGATGAATTGCGCCATCTATCGGAATAAATATCAACTATTCGTTGATTTTTTAATTATTCCTGATTTGGTCAAATACCCATTATTGATTAATTAAGAAGGTTGGAGGATAAAGAGATGCCTCCTTTTTATTTCTTAATTATATAATGTATGAAACATTCTTTTGGAAAAGACCAAAGGTTATCAGACGACTACATCCCTAATCAGTCAATTTCTACCATAGTTACATATATAACTCTGGTTACTAACTATTCAATAGAATATGGTGTTATTTCTCAGTACTCTGTTGGAAGAATTGAATGTAAATGTTCACATATGGTCTCGGGTCGGTGACAAAGCCATAACACCAGATTTGGAAAACTGAGAAGTGTCCACCTAGAGCCCATGGTTCCGAACTAAGATTTGACCAAGCCACTTTGCCAGATAAACACCTCTTTGGAAGATTGTGATGATTCCATTAGGTCCTGTGTGGTTCTCATGGAATAAAGTGCGTCCAAAGTCGGTGGACGAGTAGGTAACACCCTCGATTCCTGACAGTCATGAACTGGAATTGAATCCCGCGTTAAAATTTTGTTTAATATGTGAATAACCTTCACATTCATTGTTGTAAATATCATAAACTAGGTTGCTCTTGCTGAGCGATACCTATTAATGTGATTTTGAACCGGTGGAATAAAGTCCGTCCTAGACTGACGAGGGTCATTATCCCGAAACCATGGTCTCTAGGTGGACGCTTCTCAGTTTACCAAAGCTGTTGCTTTGTCACCGACCCGAGACCGCTAGTTTGCGGCAACGGTCAATAGATGATGTCTGGTTTTGACGTTCAATTTGATGGGAGAGACGATCTATGCTTTTTTTAGTTAAATTTATATCACGTGATACTATCTATTTAGTAAAAGATTGTGTTATTTTTTAGTACTATGTTGGAGGTATTGAATGGTAATATTCCCATATGGTATTACAAGAATGACTTTTGTAGATAACAATACAACAATGGGAATTGTTTAAAAAGTGCAAACCATCTTTAAAACATATTTTTGAATATATTATAATTCAAAGCTTATATCTAAATATATATTCTATTCTTTATTGTCTAAGTGTATAGCATATTCCCAATAACGGTTATCTATTGAAGTGTTGGTGTTGTATAGAAGAAAGGATTTAGATAATAAAAAGACATATATTGTGTGTGGATTTGAGTTGTGTTGAATAAATATATATTCGTATGGTAATTTGACCCAACAAACCCATATTGTATATAACTTATAACAAGATTTTCATGTTGTATAATATAAACACATCTGTAAATGATTATACGCATGATTGACATGTGTCATTACATCATCATATGTAATGTAATTTGTACAAACTGAGGATAAATAAATAAAACTCTGTAATAGATTAAGAGTTGAGCTAACGCAAAAGGTCAAAAACGTCTAAATTCGTGATAGATGGAAATCACAAAACAACATCTAAAGATAGATTGGAAGCTGTCAGGACGGCGCCAATTTAGAATGTCACCAGACGACCCACACTCTTCACATCTGGTGAAATGCAAAATCCCCTTTCTCAGAAACGGTATATAAAGCCCCCGTCCTAGCTAAAAATACAGTTAGTTCACCATCTGTGTGAGACCTCGTCGGTTATACCCCAGGTCCACCTCATCCACCATGTAGACCAGTAAGAAATATTCTATCTCTATCTTTCGCTCCTAGCTCAACTTTTATCTATTCACGGAACTTTCTTAGTGCAACTGTGTCTTCGTTTTTTGTGTGGACATTCCCAAGCTTTCCACTCTGCCTCGACCACGACTGCCTGTACTTTGTGAGAACTTTTAAAGGTCTTCCAAGGTGCAGAGAGGTACTGGAAAACTCCCCATCCTGGCTGTTCCTCTCGGTTAACACACTATAGCGAGAGTTGACAGGAACGCACACCATAGTTTAAGTCGACTGGATACTTCACTCATCACATATATATGTTTTTTATAATTCTACATGTTTATGGAGATGATTTTCTTTTTTTATAAAAAAACACATCTTCAGAAATCTGTTGCATTATTTAATTTATATCCAGGAAATTTGAATCAATTAGATTTATTTACCAATATTTCGGATGGAGCTTAAGGTCAATCTTGGTCAAAGCATTAAATTTTGTATGTTCAAACACATTACAAAATATATTTCTCACAATGTGTTTCTTTTTATTACAAAACGCTAGATTTCAAGTGATAATCTCTCTTCAACGGGCTTAATAAAACATCGACTATATCTTACAAGAAATATTTACAAAAACATACAGCGTGGATATTTATAACTGAAATTTTTTAATTGATATGTAATTTTTTTGTTTTTGTAAATATTTCTTGTGAGATATAGTCGATGTTTATTTTAAGCCCGTTGAAGAGAGATTATCACTTGAAAGCTAGCGTTTTGTAATAAAAAGAAACTCATTGTGAGAAAATATTTTGTAATTTTAAAACTTTTTTCACAATTTTTATCATGAATATGAAATGTATGTAATACAAGTAATAAATGTATATAATAATCAAATTTGAAATTATAATATATAAACAAATGTAATGCCTTCTTGACAAAGGTTGGCGTTCAACCAACCGAAATATAGGGAAATGAATCTTTTTATTCAATCCAATATATGCCTTTTTATTGTCAAAATAGTGAAATATGGATTGCTCTATTTTTAGAAAAACAGAAAATTATAGTTGCATAATAGTTGAAAATAATTGTATAAAATGATGCTGCATATCTAGCAAATACACTTATTTTCTCAGCGTTTCTGGGGTTTTCTGTGCATGTTTTTGAAACTAATAGTTATAAAGTGTTGATTTTTAAAGCACAAACTTCATATATGATTACAGTCCGAATTGCTTAACAAGCATTTCTTTAAAAATGGCCACAAAGAATTACTGAAATGTCAAAAAAGATAAATAAATATATTCATAAACGTGAAAAGTCTTTAATATCTTCGGTAGTCTATTTTTTATAATGAGACAGAGACAATTTTGTTCACACTTGGTTATCTCATGTGTCTTCTATAAAGGTCACAGTAATATCTTTCAGAGTTATTGTCTGAATCCCGATATACATGGTAAAAGGTACAACTTCCTTAAGTTTTGTCCATGATTGTATTGTCTGAATCCCGATATACATGCTAAAAGGTACAACTTTTGAGTTAATTGTTGCTGTTCCCTCATTGACTGCAATAACCCACTGCTGTAAGAAGAACAATACAACAATAGCTGAAGTATTGTTAAGCTGAACATCTGCAGTCGGAAAATCACTCCATATTGAATCGGTTACATTTAATCTTCAACATCCCAAAGTAAGTATCGTTTCTATTGATGAATATTGTTTATTCCTCTCATTGAATCCAAAATAGACCGAAAATTATTTTAATTACTTAATTAATTAAATAAAGTACCAACGACCGCAAGTCTCTCTTATGCCAACACATCACAGAATTTCGCCACTCGTTCAATTTGGACAGCGCTGTATGCGTTTACAAAGGCGTCGGGAACAAGTATCAGCGCCTAGTCCTTGAATCTTTGGTCTCGCACTGCACGCCCAGTTTCAACCGAAAAATCGACCTCCCACCCCAATACTCCGTGTTTTACCTCGCCAATCCCCCCAGCTGAACTATTTACCTACTTTATTTGGCTATCTTTCATGTCCATAGTTTTAAAATATTTCCAAGTTGTAACCTGAAGAAGGGCATTCTTGCCTGAAAGCTTGTTTTTTACAATTAAAAGAAAATCACCACGTTTTTATCGCCTTCATTTTAAATATTAAATATTAATTAAATCTCTTTTGAAAATAAAATAAAAACTTCTCATCGTGAAAAAAAAAAAATAGTACAAATGTAAAAAAAGACATCTCCTGATCGGGTAACTAAAAGTTTCTGATGGCTTGCGCCATCTGTCGGAATAAATATTAAATTTTTGTTGATTGTTTCAATTATTCCGAGGAGAGAGATTTTTTTTTCTGAATTGTAAGGTTTTATTTCCATGAAAAAGGTGACAGCGGGCCATTGAAACGTATGAATAAATAATTAAAAAGGTTGTAGTGTTCATTTAATCGTATATTTTTAAAAGGTATGAATATAAATACAATGTTAATTTATAATATAATGCGGCTTATGATTATAAAACTACGTTTAACAAGTTTTACCGCAAATGTTTCTTTTGAACGAAAAATCGTAATTTTTTTAATGAGAAATAACGATTATTTCTAACCTTAGGGATGAAGTATGAAAGGATGAATTGTGAAGAGCAACGATGAACGGAAAAATAAAAAGTGTGTTTTAAAAAAGTATGTTTCCATCAGTTCCCTTTCCTGGACACTTTTATTTTTCTGTTCACCATTACTCTTCACAATTCATCCTTTCATACTTCATCCCTAAGGATAGGAATAGTCGTTATTTCTCCTTAAAATAAAATTACGATTTTTCGTTCTGTAAAAAGAAACATTTGTAGTAAAACTTGACAAACGTTGTTTTATAAAGTTAATTGTTGAATGTTACAGATGAAAACGTTGCTGTATCTGGCTCTGCTAGGCCTAACCTTCTGTGTCTGGCTAGTGGAAGGACGACATTTGCGTAAGTACAATTTCGAACAGAACAATTTTAGGAACATCAAAATTAGAGTATTCAATAGAATAATCCCTTATATAATTGGTTTGATTTTCTTATATATCCTGTTTTTTCTAAGGAATTAAATGCAATTTCTTGTAATTATATGTATGCACCTCTACAGACCTATAAGCTTATGTCCATAGGTTCCCTTAACACCCTAACCTGCCTTTCATAGTAAATTCAGGGTATATAAGAAAACCAAAATAATAGTAGAGCAGTCTAGAGATTAATTTGGTGAAACCGCTTAGAGGATTTACCATTGATTAACCAAGCCCTCTCATTCAATAACTTTTACATTTGTAGTAAGGTCTGTATAGATAATATTTGTTGCTTTTTATTGAAAAAAACACATTATCAAAAATCGCGTAAGAACGCCCTTGCAATTTTTAAATAATTTTTAACGCCTCGCCAAATGCTCAAATTTTATTTTTTCCTGACAAGGACAAAATCATTTTGTTGAAATATCAAGATAATAAAAAGATTTACTGGCCGAAGTATCTTTTAATTCTAAGAACTATGAATGTTGGCAACCTCTATCTTTATGAATGTCGAAAAAGTTATTGTCACAAAGGTTTTAAAGACAAAAAATCTCTATTGAACGTTCTTCTAATTGTTAATGTTCTTTTTTGCATATGGAAAATTTAAATATATGACAAATAAAATAAATAATGTGAGAAAAATGCTTAGTTTTTTGTAGAAATTAGGTTTCTCAATTCTTTCTAGAATTCAAAGAAAAAGGTATTTTTGTTATAGATAATATATTAGTTTTTTAATGTGTGTCAACAACAAATTCAGCGCCACATAACGTCAAAAGAATTAGGTCTAAAAAATATTAAATATATATATATATATTTTTTTTGCTCATATTCAATGGGAAGAAAGATAATATAAAGACAAATATCTATCTCATTTTATAAAGATTTTTCAACAAAAGCTTTATTAAGGCATATCGCCTTATAATGATTCGCCATGTATAAAAAAAATGAAAACAGATATTTACATAATTAAGAGTGTGAGAAAAGCGTTGTTTTATATATGATTTTACTTTTATTTTATGGGGATATTTTTCGCAAGACCGCTTTATGATAGTGTAGAAAGATTGTATCCATGGTTTTCTCTAAATTTTCAAAGTTCTTGATACATGTGATGACCCCAAGATGAATATGTTCCAGCTGAAGAAAATGTTCATGACCAAGATAAACGAAGGTAACGTGTGTTTTATAGTTGTCTATTTGTTCTACTTGAAAATTAAACATTCGTAATTAATGATTCCATTTCTGGTATATAGATTGAGCGTTGTCTTTCTTTTTTTGAGTCACCAGTTGTGTTTTTGTTTTAAGGAGACAGGGGCAATTTTGTTCACACTTGGTTATCTCGTGTGTCTTCAATAAAGGTCACTGTAATATCTTTCAAAGTTATTGTCTGAATACCGATATACATGCTATAAGGTACAACTTCTTTTAGTTTTGTCCATGAGTGTATTGTCTCAATCCCGATATACATGCTAAAAGGTACAACTTTCTTAAGTTTTGTCCATGAGTGTAGTGTCTGAATCCCGATATACATGCTAAAAGGTACAACTTTCTTAAGTTTTGTCCATGAGTGTATTGTCTGAATCCCGATATACATGCTAAAAGGTACAACTTCCTTAAGTTTTGTTCATGAGTGTAGTTATTTCCTCGCGAAATTTGTAAAATTCATCGTTGTATTTATATATATTTTTATTGTTTTGAAAATAGAGCAATCCATATTTAATTCATTAGATAATAAAAGGCATATATTGGATTTTTATAAAATATTTATTTTGCCAATATTTCGGCTGGCTGAACGCCAACCTTTATCGAGGCATTACAATGTAATGCCTCGATAAAGGTTGGCGTTCAGCCAGCCGAAATATTGGCAAAATAAATATTTTATAAAAATCCAATATATGCCTTTTATTATCTAATATATTTTTATGTTATCAAAATCCTTTCTATTGAAAACATGTAAATTGTCTATATTAGGTGTTATACATAACAACCATCTCTATATGCAAATAGAATGCCTCTTTTATATTGTCTTATGAATCTCTTTCTTGTTAGGATCATATCTCTATTGCCTTTTTGAAGACAGTCTTGCTTTAAAAATCTTGAATCACTTCTAACTAATAGATAAGATTTTCCCTCAAACCATTGTCTTTACTTTAAGCCTCTAAATAAAACGGAATAACTAAATTGTACAAAAATATAGATAATTCTTTGAAGAAACAAACTTCACTCATGGACAAAACTTGAGGAATTTGTACCTTTTAGCATGTATATCGGGATTCAGACAATACACTCATGGACAAAACTTAAGGAAGTTGTACCTTTTAGCATGTATATCGGGATTCAGACAATACACTCATGGACAAAACTTAAGAAAGTTGTACCTTTTAGCATGTATATCGGGATTCAGACAATACACTCACGGACAAAACTTAAGGAAGTTGTACCTTTTAGCATGTATATCGGGATTCAGACAATACACTCACGGACAAAACTTAAGGAAGTTGTACCTTTTAGCATGTATATCGGGATTCAGACAATACACTCATGGACAAAACTTGAGGAATTTGTACCTTTTAGTATGTATATCGAGATTCAGACAATACACTCGTGCACAAAACATGAGGAATTTGTACATTTTAGCATGTATATCGGAATTCAGACAATACACTCATGGACAAAACTTAAGGAAGTTGTACCATTTAGCATTTTTATCAGGATTCAGACAATAACTCTTAAAGATATTACAGTGACCTCTTTTGAAGACACACGAGATAACCAAGTGTGAACAAAAACGCCTCTATCTCCTCAAAAAAAATACGACCAACGATAGCAAAGACTTTCCACTTAAGTTTTGTCCATGAATGTATATGGCCGGAAGACGAACACAATGGAATATTTGAATCGTGTGATCTTCCAATAAAGAAATAACGAATAAACTAATTCAAATTGTACATTGATGTTCTTACATATTGTTACACCATACCCAGACGCTGTTCATGTTCTTTGTCTGATCAGAATTGCGCAAAGATATACACTTGTGTTCGAAGAGATGCAGCAAAAGTTATCGCTTTATTATACCTGGCACTTAAAAGAAGGAGTACAATAAGTGGGACTTGCATTCGACTTCCCTGTCAGAAGGATCCTTGGCGCCGTGGATGTCACTCTTGTGAAATGTCCCGCACGACATGGTACAAGTCCAGCCTGGACTACACCGCCTTGTAGGGAGGGCGCTTCGATGTTAGACTCTCCTGGCACCATCTTGCAGGATCATCCACACGCCCTGGAGGCAACTCCCCGTGTCCTCTGTCACCAGCGATCTCACCAGAACTGGTCCCACACTAGAATGCCGTTTCTGGCGTTTATGCCCTTCACACATGGGCCATTGCCTGTAGCTGGAGTCCATCCATTTTTCCTCAACTTTACTCTGAAATATCGGCTTCTCTGAAAGTTTTACAAACATTTTACAATAATGCCACATGGAAAATTAAGGAAGACAAAATTTTCAGGAGGAGACAACAAATTATTTCAGGCAAGGACAAACTATAAATGTTAAACAAAAGATAAGCCACGAGGAAAATTGACAGAGTAGCAAAATATAAACATAAAAATGACCACTCTGTTAACAAAAATAATAAAATTAATAAATACTTGGTTAAAATATGTTATTTATGTGCAGCCTGGAAGATGAAAAGAAATCATGTGAGTCTTGGTGTCTCCCTCTCCTCCCTGGCTACAAATGCTATCGACCAGAGAGTCATCTCCCCGCAGGCTATGTCTGTGTTCCTGAAGATTATCCCAATAATAGTTACAATAAATGAGTTAATATAACATTGAATTGGATCTTTGTGGGTGTTTATCTACAATAATTACGAAAAATACATTTACATATAAATTAAAATATACCAAAATCATCCTTCCTCAAATACATGTTATACAGAATATACATTCATGGACAAAACTTAAGGAAGTTGTACCTTTTAGCATGTATATCGGGATTCAGACAATACACTCATGGACAAAACTTAAGGAAGTTGTACCTTTCAGCATGTATATCGGGATTCAGACAATACACTCATGGACAAAACTTAAGGAATTTGTACCTTTTAGCATTTATATCGGGATTCAGACAATACACTGATGGAAAAAATTAAGAAAGTTGTACCTTTTAACATGTATATCTGGATTAAGACAATAACTCTGAAAGATATTACAGTGATCTTTACTGAAGACACACGAGATAACCAAGTGTGAACATAATTGTCTCTGTCTCTTTACAAAACAAATGGACGACTGACGATAGCAAAGACTTTTCACTTCCTTAAATTTATCTATGACTATAAATGTAATAATTTTTATCAAAAAGTGAATAATTTATCCTAATAGAGAGAGAGGAAATACATATTTTTAGCCAAATAGTTGCATTATGTAAATATATTTATTATAAATATAATCAGAACAGGACATTTAAAAGGAATGAAGATAAACCTAGACATGACTAGATCCTACAGGAACTGCAATAACTGTTACAACACCCAACTCACCATATATACCCGGCCAGCCCTCTATATGTCAGACATCAATCCAGAAGAAGACATCCATACGAACAAGGCACCTTTGTTGGCCGGTATTGTGATCAGGGTGCATGGACCGATCTGATCTGCTCCATGGACAAGACACCTCAGTTGGCCGGTATTGTGATCAGGGTGCATGGACTGATCTGATCTGCTCCATGGACAAGACACCTCAGTTGGCCGGTATTGTGATCAGGGTGCATGGACCGATCTGATCTGCTCCATGGACAAGACACCTCAGTTGGCCGGTATTGTGATCAGGGTGCATGGACCGATCTGATCTGCTCCATGGACAAGACACCTCAGTTGGCCGGTATTGTGATCAGGGTGCATGGACCGATCTGATCTGCTCCATGGACAAGACACCTCAGTTGGCCGGTATTGTGATCAGGGTGCATGGACTGATCTGATCTGCTCCATGGACAAGACACCTCATTTGGCCGGTATTGTGATCAGAGTGCATGGACTGATCTGATCTGCTCCATGGACAAGACACCTCAGTTGGCCGGTATTGTGATCAGGGTGCATGGACCGATCTGATCTGCTCCATGGACAAGACACCTCAGTTGGCCGGTATTGTGATCAGAGTGCATGGACTGATCTGATCTGCCCCACGGGCAAGACACCTCAGTTGGCCGGTATTGTGATCAGAGTGCACGGACCGATCTGATCTGCTCCACGGACAAGACACCTCAGTTGGCCGGTATTGTTATCAGAGTGCACGGACCGATCTGATCTGCTCCACGGACAAGACACCACCACCACCTCAGTTGGCCGGTATTGTGATCAGGGTGCATGGACTGATCTGATCTGCCCCACGGACAAGACACCTCAGTTGGCCGGTATTGTGATCAGAGTGCACGGACCGATCTGATCTGCTCCACGGACAAGACACCTCAGTTGGCCGGTATTGTGATCAGGGTGCATGGACTGATCTGATCTGCCCCACGGACAAGACACCTCAGTTGGCCGGTATTGTGATCAGAGTGCATGGACCGATCTGATCTGCTCCATGGACAAGACTCCACCACCACCTCAGTTGGCCGGTATTGTGATCAGGGTGCATGGACCGATCTGATCTGCTCCATGGACAAGACACCTCAGTTGGCCGGTATTGTGATCAGGCTGCATGGACCGATCTGCTCCATGGACAAGACACCACCACCACCTCAGTTGGCCGGTATTGTGATCAGGGTACATGGACCGATCTGCTCCATGGACAAGACACCACCACCGCCATATAAATATATATGCATTGTATTAAAAAAATCAATCCAAGTTGCTTTCCATCCAAACCGTTTCTAGTACCAAGAATATTCTATGTAGAGTTCAACAGAAAGTAAAATGTGAAAAACAGAAACTATAATAAACAATCCAATATCAAATTTAATTCATTTATTAGTTCTTTAGGCCTTCTTGTCCTTACACATGCACTTGTGCTCTTGCCTTTGGTCTTTGGGCAAGATACCCTTGAACCATTGGCATTTGCACTTTTTGTTGGGATCAGTGCAGGTCGCTTCACATTGTTTCTTCTTGTCTAAGGCCTTCTTGATCTCAGCAGCGGTGTATCTGTACATATGACATTGTTATATTAGTGGAATTAAAAACCTCTAAGATTATAACTATGGGAACTACATTGCGACTACATTTACTTCAAGTACACCACGTGTCTACACATATTGAAAGCAGCTCGACTTTTGCAATTACAAATGTACCAAAGCCCAGTTTTCTTACTGGTACTCACTTATACGATTGCATTTTTACAAGAATCGGAGACCATTTGAAGCACACACACAAAAGCCTTTATTAGGGACATACCCCATACAGATTCTCCCAATTGGGTAAGGTAATAATCATTTTATGTTATTTACATAGATATTGAACTGGCTTTACTCTTCGTCTCAAAGTCATTCAATTGTGACTGGTCCTTACATAATGATGATCTAAAAATATTTATAGTAAGCTATTGCCTTAGATTTGTTTGCTGATATTTTTGAAAGCAATACGTAGGGTGAAATGTTGGTACATTTAATTTGTTGATATTGGGCCTTCATTTCTTCATCAAGGGCTGTACAATTAAGCAGGAAAACCATTTGAAGCATTTTTTTCTTCAAAAAAAAAGAGTACCCAATGTGGGATTCTATCCCGAGTAGTGGTTATAAAAAATCGCTTACTTTTTAATGGAAATGGTCTATTGTTATTTAATGTGTGATAGCAGTCTATAAGATTAATGTAGCCACTTTATTGGTATATGAATCGTTTTAAAGGAGACGAAACTTTACCCAGGGACAAAACATAAGGAAGTGGAAATTCTTTAATGTCGTAGCGTTGTCTGTTTATTTTTGAAGAAGACAGTAGCAAATTGGTTCTTACTTGGTTATCTCGTGTGTCTTCAATAAAAGTCACAATAATATCTTTCAGGGTTATTTTTCTGAATACTGATATACATACTAAAAGATACAACTTCCTTAAGTTTTGTCCATGAGTGTATTGTCTGAATCCCGATATATATATACTAAAAGGTATAACTTCCTTAAGTTTTGTCCATGAGTGTATTGTCTGAATCCCGATATATATGCTAAAAGGTACAACTTCCTTAAGTTTTGTTCATGAGTGTACTTGTAACTTTCCTCAAGTTGCTATGGATAATTTTTATCAAACAACAGCTAAGTTGCTAAAAGTTACATGTCAAAAAAAGTTTATTTACATCTTTTAAAGAATAACTTACGTGCCAGCCTTGATAAGGGCCTGAGCTCCAATGGTCGCAAGTGCAATATAAATATCTGGAGACTCTTCATTCTCATCTGGACCACAAACAAGGATTGTACATTGTAAAACTCATGATAATCTCATGGACAAAACTTAAGGAAGTTGTACCTTTTAGAATGTATATCGGGATTCAGACAATACACTCATGGACAAAACTTAAGGAAGCCCTACCTTTTAGCATGTATATCAGGATTCAGACAATAACTTTGAAAAATATTTCAGTAATCTTTATTGAAGACAAACGAGATAACCAAGTGTGAACAAAATTGCATTTGTCTCCTTATTAAAAATAGACGACCGGCGATATTAAAGACTCCACTTTCTAAAGTTTTGTTCTATTTTAGTGTAGTATTGTTATTTTTTACATGTTCTCAAAGCCTACATATGATACTGTACCTTGAGAATCATGCTGATAATGTCTATACACTGTGAAACGTACCCATTTCTACATGATAGAAAGCTGCTAATAGATATTAGGGGTGTTACAATCATTTTGATACTTGCATTTATTAATGCATTCATAATTCTCTGGATTGAAACCTAGGTATAATATAATATAATGCGGCTTGTTATTTTAAAACGACATTTGAAAATTATCCCGCGTGTGTTCCTTTTAAACGAAAAATCCAAATTTATTTTAAGGAGAAATAACGAATATTTTTAACCTTAGGAATGAGGTATGAAAGGATGAGTTGTGAAGAGTAATGATAAACGGTAAAATAAAATATTAGCGAATTTCAAATTTAAGACGTGTCCTGTTTCAAGCATTTTAACAACACAGCCATAATTGCCAGTCACTTCTTGAACTACACCTTTTTTCTTGTAATACTTGTCACCTAGGCTTCTTTGAAATCACCTTTACTACAATATCTTTTGCTAGCCAAAATTCTTGAAACAGCACATGTCTTAAAGTTGGACCAAGCCCATGTTGAAACTGTAATTCCAAAAATTAGCAAATATTGTATCAATATTTTTTACTCCGGTATTTCAAAAATGATGATAATATCAATGTATTTTGAATATTTTATTTCACCTCTTATTGTCTTTAACGTAATCTATTTTTCTTTTATGGCTCTTTAACTTGTATTAATTGAATAGGTATCTATAAACTAATATCCTATTATTATCAAGTCTGAAGAAGAAACAGAAGTTAATGGCAACGTGTTTCTTTTATTACAGTTGTAAATTCGGTAAGCTTTCGGACTTTGATGTCCTTCTGCCTGGTTCAAATTCACATTAATAGGTACCGCTCAGCAATAGCAACCTAGTTCATGATAATTGAAACAGTGAATAATATTTGAAGGTTATTCAGATATTAAACAAATTTTAACGCGGGATTCAATCCCGGTTCATGACTGTCGGGAATCGAGCGTGTTACCCTCTCATTCACCGACTTGTTTATTTGATGTCCTTCGACGAAGAAAAAGTTACCTGTCGAAGGACGTCAAAGTCTGAAAGCTTGCCGAATTTAAATATTAATAAAAGAAATACGTCGCAGTTATCTTTTGTTCCTTCTTCAAATGATGTCAGGCGATTCCTTCTCCTGTAATTATCACGTCTTTTTAAATTTGATATTGGTGATGTTTTCGGAGATAATTTATCTAAGATTATATTTTTTCTTGTATGTTATTAAAAGTTACCAAATATAAATTTCAAATATATACAAAGTACATTATAAAATTGGTGAAAAACTACAAATGTTTTCACTATTAGTGGATTCTATTCTAAATTCATGTTTTTTTTTTTTTTTTTTGCTTATCCCTAGTAAACGTGATACGCACGTTTGTAAGTGCAAAGTCGAACTGCTTACAAAATGTGTAGACATGTGGTGCGCTTACAGTAAAAACCAGTCGCTAACTACCCACCATGATTATCATGGCCTGTACCACGTGTACTAGGGATAAGCAAAAAAAAAAAACACTTGATACAGGCCATGGTAATCATTGTGAGTGTTAGTAGACAACTGCTTTTACTGTAAGTACACCACATGTCTACACATGTGAAAAGCAGTTCGATTTTGTACTTACAAATGTGTCAAAGCCACGTTTGGTTACTTGCACTCGCTGGTGGGGTTGAACTTTTGCAAGAATCGAAGGTCATTGGAGCATTTTAATTTATTTCTATAGGCATGGGATTCACTTAGTCTATTTTAATTGATTTGTGTACTCTATGGTTGTTGGAACTATTAAAAGCATTTCTATGTTTAATTAATAATAATTGTACTAAATAATGAAGTTTTTTTCACCTTGCAATACATCCTGCTGGAAAGCGGATGTCAGCACCGCTCCAGAAAGCAGAAGGATTGAAAAGGTCCAGAGATTCATCTGTTATAAACACCATCAAAACATCTGAGCATCTTTTGAAGAAAAATTATATAAATATATATGTGAAAAATAGTACAAATGTAATATTGTACTGGGATAAGGTGCATAAATTAAGAAAAAGGCATCTACTTATCGTGCAACTGAAAGTTGCTGATGGCTTGCGCCATCTATTGGAATAAATATCAACTATTCTCGTTGATTTTTAAGCTTTTCTTGATTTATCAAGAATGGGTATTTGGCCAATTCTAGAATAATTAAAAATCAACGAGAATAGTTGATATTTATTCCGATAGATGGCGCAAGCCATCAGCAATTTTCAGTTGCACGATAAGGAGATTCCTTTTTCTTAAATATATAAGTATTAATTCGTACAAATTAATAGGAACATTTTAGCAGCTAATTTATAATCAAGAATTATTATTATTATAATGAACATATGGTTCACCCTCAGTAGAGGAAGGCATTGAAGGAGGGAGATATGGAGAGACCATGTGGCCCACCCTCAGTAGAGGAAGGCATTGAAGGAGGGAGATATGGAGAGACCATGTGGCCCACCCTCAGTAGAGGAAGACATTGAAGGAGGGAGATATGGAGAGACCATGTGGCCCACCCTCAGTAGAGGAAGGCATTGAAGGAGGGATATATGGAGAGACCATGTGGCCCACCCTCAGTAGAGGAAGGCACTGAAGGAGGGAGATATGAAGAGACCATGTGGCCCACCCTCAGTAGAGGAAGGCACTGAAGGAGGGAGATATGAAGAGACCATGTGGCCCACCCTCAGTAGAGGAAGGCATTGAAGGAGGGAGATATGGAGAGGCCATGTGGCCCACCCTCAGTAGAGGAAGACACTGAAGGAGGGAGATATGGAGAGACCATGTGGCCCACCCTCAGTAGAGGAAGACACTGAAGGAGGGATATATGGAGAGACCATGTGGCCCACCCTCAGTAGAGGAAGGCACTGGTATGGCTTATAGAGCGCTAATGATGCAATACAGAAAATTAAATTATATTTATAAAGGAGGAAACACATTCATACCGGAATATTGTTCTTTACATCTCATCTTATTGATAAAAGATATAGGTTGGAGTTAGATACCAATATGATTATCTCAAGTATACGCTTTAGGTAACCATAGAACTTTGTAGTTTCAGTCCCACACATCAAATTTTCTATTGAAATCAGCTTTTACTAGAGTTTATGAAGGCTAAACCGCAACTCCTTACCTCGAGAAGTCAGAACTAGAATGTAGAAGACCAATCAGAATTGCTGTTATATATATTCGCCATAGAGAAACAAGTGTTCTACATCTGGTAACAAGAATACAATGGAAGACGTAAGCAGCTATTTAAAGCCTCATTGTTGCTTTACTACTACTGAAACTCTGTTAGATTTTACTTAGCTATAACTACTAGGATCTATATATACTATAAAATGTAATCTGCGGGGAATATTCATAAGACTTTAATAAAACTATATATGTATGCATACACACACACAAACCTTTATTAAGACACACAGGTCTTACAGAGGATTTTCCTTGGGGTTACAAGACGGAGAAACCCATGAAAGTGGGAAATATACAAAGGGGTAAAAATGGAGAAAGATTATATACACATGGTAAATATATACAGATTATTATTTGAATAATCCTATGGAAAAATAAGAATATGGATTTGAAAAAAAAAAGAATTTTTTTTTGGAAATATGGATGGGAGAAGTGGAGAGCGAAAAGAGGAAAGAAAACAGGTATTTACATATGGAACATACATATAATGGAACAAGTATGTGTGTATATAATGTACACCAATAGCTTTAATTCTCTAAACTTTGAGATCCAGAATAGCTCTCTATCTATAATCACCAAGCTGAGGAATTACTTCAATCGTACATTTATTTTCGGTCGAAGATAGACTGGATTATTCACCAAACTGCGAAAATATTGTAAAATGGATGACAAGGCCAAGGTTACAGAGTAAATTTAGGGGAAGATGAGTGAGGGATGGTCATGTGTTGTCAGGGAGAGGCAGGCGCCAAAAACAGCATTCCTGTGTGGGAGAGGACAGAGTCTGGTTACATCCGAGGCGAGGAGAAGACGTAGCGACTTGCCTCCGGGAGTGTGGATGATCCTGCAAGACGGTGCCAGGAGAACCTGACATCGGAGCGGCCTACAAAGCAGTGTAGTCCAAGCTGAACATGTACAGTGTGGAGCGGAAGGTTTCACAAGAGTGACATCCACGGCTAAAAGATTTTTCTGACGGGAAGGTTGAAGGCAAGTCCCACATATTGTATTCCTTCTGTCCAGTGCCACGTATAATAAAGCGCTAACTTTTCCTGCATCCCTTCGAACTCACATGTGTATCTTTGTAGCATCCTGATTAGACAAAGAACACGAACTGTGTATGGGTACAACGTAACAATAGGTTCTCAAAGATATTTGTGTGGTGATCTCAGCATCAACCGAGTTTAGCAGCAGTTTTGATTGTTTGTATTCAGATTCTTTGTTCCCTAATCCCATCTATTCTGTTATGTTAGGCCTTGTATGGGAGTCTGGGGGGATTAATTCTTATAACAAATAAAAGACACGACTCGCAAGGGAAGAGTTTCTTTTTCAATCACGACAATACAAGTTTTCGGGCGTAATAGTCCTTCAATAGGTATAGTTATGATACTAAAAATATAGATGGCGTCTGGTTTTGACGTCTGTTTTGACGAGAGAGGCGACCCTTGTCGCTTTATATTTAAAACTTATAAATTAAACCCACACAAATCCATATATATTTCAAATGGAAACATTAATACGCGAATGTTTCTTTTATACATCAATCAAACTTCTACTATCCTTACTGCGATTAAAAAATATTGGAAGGGCTTGATTCATCAGTGGTGAACCCTCCCCGCGGTTCCACCAATTTAATCTACCAGGCCGCTTCTTTAGAGCTCTAATACTGTATTGGATCATTCTGCTTATATATGTTACACTGATGGATGGAATCTTTTAAATGGTTGAGCCAAAGGAAAGAACAAATGTCAGTATTTGACGCTGATGCTTTAATGAAATCCAAGATAATCCAACAAAAGACAAGGAAAGGTCCGAGAGAAGAACTACAAAAACAATCACAAGACTCAGAATGAAACGTTATAAAGGAATGACAATATATCCAGATGGCACAAGAACCTACAGGACATGTAGCAATTGTCTTGGTGTGGAACTAACACCTACCCACATATTCTCATGTCCAGCAATGGCCACCACAGCCTTGCAGAAAATTGACCCAGCTTTATACACCCAAGATAGAGGATATTGCTGTGATTGAGATTTACGAAGACATCTGAGGCTCTTCATTGGACACAACAACAACAGAAATTTGACCCAGAACAACAACTTTACACACCCAAGATAGAGAACATTGCTGTGATAGAGATGTACGGAGACATCTGAATCACGACAACAACAGAAAATTGACCCAGAACAGCAGTTTTACACACCCAAGATAGAGAACATTGATGTAATAGAGATGTACGGAGACATCTGAGGCTTTTCATTGAACACGACAACAACAGTAAATTGACCCAGAACAGCAACTTTACACACCCAAGATAGAGAACACTGCTGTGATAGAGATGTACGGAGACATCTGAGGCTCTTCATTGGACACGATAACAACAACAGAAAATTGACCCA
>CP092865.1:93149269-93200724 GCA_030710605.1 Cordylochernes scorpioides
CTGCCTTTCATAGTAAATTCAGGGTATATAAGAAAACCAAAATAATAGTAGAGCAGTCTAGAGATTAATTTGGTGAAACCGCTTAGAGGATTTACCATTGATTAACCAAGCCCTCTCATTCAATAACTTTTACATTTGTAGTAAGGTCTGTATAGATAATATTTGTTGCTTTTTATTGAAAAAAACACATTATCAAAAATCGCGTAAGAACGCCCTTGCAATTTTTAAATAATTTTTAACGCCTCGCCAAATGCTCAAATTTTATTTTTTCCTGACAAGGACAAAATCATTTTGTTGAAATATCAAGATAATAAAAAGATTTACTGGCCGAAGTATCTTTTATTCTAAGAACTATGAATGTTGGCAACCTCTATCTTTATGAATGTCGAAAAAGTTATTGTCACAAAGGTTTTAAAGACAAAAAATCTCTATTGAACGTTCTTCTAATTGTTAATGTTCTTTTTTGCATATGGAAAATTTAAATATATGACAAATAAAATAAATAATGTGAGAAAAATGCTTAGTTTTTTGTAGAAATTAGGTTTCTCAATTCTTTCTAGAATTCAAAGAAAAAGGTATTTTTGTTTAGATAATATATTAGTTTTTTAATGTGTGTCAACAACAAATTCAGCGCCACATAACGTCAAAAGAATTAGGTCTAAAAAATATTAAATATATATATATATTTTTTTTGCTCATATTCAATGGGAAGAAAGATAATATAAAGACAAATATCTATCTCATTTTATAAAGATTTTTCAACAAAAGCTTTATTAAGGCATATCGCCTTATAATGATTCGCCATGTATAAAAAAAATGAAAACAGATATTTACATAATTAAGAGTGTGAGAAAAGCGTTGTTTTATATATGATTTTACTTTTATTTTATGGGGATATTTTTCGCAAGACCGCTTTATGATAGTGTAGAAAGATTGTATCCATGGTTTTCTCTAAATTTTCAAAGTTCTTGATACATGTGATGACCCCAAGATGAATATGTTCCAGCTGAAGAAAATGTTCATGACCAAGATAAACGAAGGTAACGTGTGTTTTATAGTTGTCTATTTGTTCTACTTGAAAATTAAACATTCGTAATTAATGATTCCATTTCTGGTATATAGATTGAGCGTTGTCTTTCTTTTTTTGAGTCACCAGTTGTGTTTTTGTTTTAAGGAGACAGGGGCAATTTTGTTCACACTTGGTTATCTCGTGTGTCTTCAATAAAGGTCACTGTAATATCTTTCAAAGTTATTGTCTGAATACCGATATACATGCTATAAGGTACAACTTCTTTTAGTTTTGTCCATGAGTGTATTGTCTCAATCCCGATATACATGCTAAAAGGTACAACTTTCTTAAGTTTTGTCCATGAGTGTAGTGTCTGAATCCCGATATACATGCTAAAAGGTACAACTTTCTTAAGTTTTGTCCATGAGTGTATTGTCTGAATCCCGATATACATGCTAAAAGGTACAACTTCCTTAAGTTTTGTTCATGAGTGTAGTTATTTCCTCGCGAAATTTGTAAAATTCATCGTTGTATTTATTTTATATTTTTATTGTTTTGAAAATAGAGCAATCCATATTTAATTCATTAGATAATAAAAGGCATATATTGGATTTTTATAAAATATTTATTTTGCCAATATTTCGGCTGGCTGAACGCCAACCTTTATCGAGGCATTACAATGTAATGCCTCGATAAAGGTTGGCGTTCAGCCAGCCGAAATATTGGCAAAATAAATATTTTATAAAAATCCAATATATGCCTTTTATTATCTAATATATTTTTATGTTATCAAAATCCTTTCTATTGAAACATGTAAATTGTCTTATTAGGTGTTATACATAACAACCATCTCTATATGCAAATAGAATGCCTCTTTTATATTGTCTTATGAATCTCTTTCTTGTTAGGATCATATCTCTATTGCCTTTTTGAAGACAGTCTTGCTTTAAAAATCTTGAATCACTTCTAACTAATAGATAAGATTTTCCCTCAAACCATTGTCTTTACTTTAAGCCTCTAAATAAAACGGAATAACTAAATTGTACAAAAATATAGATAATTCTTTGAAGAAACAAACTTCACTCATGGACAAAACTTGAGGAATTTGTACCTTTTAGCATGTATCGGGATTCAGACAATACACTCATGGACAAAACTTAAGGAAGTTGTACCTTTTAGCATGTATATCGGGATTCAGACAATACACTCATGGACAAAACTTAAGAAAGTTGTACCTTTTAGCATGTATATCGGGATTCAGACAATACACTCACGGACAAAACTTAAGGAAGTTGTACCTTTTAGCATGTATATCGGGATTCAGACAATACACTCACGGACAAAACTTAAGGAAGTTGTACCTTTTAGCATGTATATCGGGATTCAGACAATACACTCATGGACAAAACTTGAGGAATTTGTACCTTTTAGTATGTATATCGAGATTCAGACAATACACTCGTGCACAAAACATGAGGAATTTGTACATTTTAGCATGTATATCGGAATTCAGACAATACACTCATGGACAAAACTTAAGGAAGTTGTACCATTTAGCATTTTTATCAGGATTCAGACAATAACTCTTAAAGATATTACAGTGACCTCTTTTGAAGACACACGAGATAACCAAGTGTGAACAAAAACGCCTCTATCTCCTCAAAAAAATACGACCAACGATAGCAAAGACTTTCCACTTAAGTTTTGTCCATGAATGTATATGGCCGGAAGACGAACACAATGGAATATTTGAATCGTGTGATCTTCCAATAAAGAAATAACGAATAAACTAATTCAAATTGTACATTGATGTTCTTACATATTGTTACACCATACCCAGACGCTGTTCATGTTCTTTGTCTGATCAGAATTGCGCAAAGATATACACTTGTGTTCGAAGAGATGCAGCAAAAGTTATCGCTTTATTATACCTGGCACTTAAAAGAAGGAGTACAATAAGTGGACTTGCATTCGACTTCCCTGTCAGAAGGATCCTTGGCGCCGTGGATGTCATCTTGTGAATGTCCCGCACGACATGGTACAAGTCCAGCCTGGACAACCGCCTTGTAGGGAGGGCGCTTCGATGTTAGACTCTCCTGGCACCATCTTGCAGGATCATCCACACGCCCTGGAGGCAACTCCCCGTGTCCTCTGTCACCAGCGATCTCACCAGAACTGGTCCCACACTAGAATGCCGTTTCTGGCGTTTATGCCCTTCACACATGGGCCATTGCCTGTAGCTGGAGTCCATCCATTTTTCCTCAACTTTACTCTGAAATATCGGCTTCTCTGAAAGTTTTACAAACATTTTACAATAATGCCACATGGAAAATTAAGGAAGACAAAATTTTCAGGAGGAGACAACAAATTATTTCAGGCAAGGACAAACTATAAATGTTAAACAAAAGATAAGCCACGAGGAAAATTGACAGAGTAGCAAAATTAAACATAAAAATGACCACTCTGTTAACAAAAAAATAATAAAATTAATAAATACTTGGTTAAAATATGTTATTTTATGTGCAGCCTGGAAGATGAAAAGAAATCATGTGAGTCTTGGTGTCTCCCTCTCCTCCCTGGCTACAAATGCTATCGACCAGAGAGTCATCTCCCCGCAGGCTATGTCTGTGTTCCTGAAGATTATCCCAATAATAGTTACAATAAATGAGTTAATATAACATTGAATTGGATCTTTGTGGGTGTTTATCTACAATAATTACGAAAAATACATTTACTATAAATTAAAATATACCAAATCATCCTTCCTCAAATACATGTTATACAGAATATACATTCATGGACAAAACTTAAGGAAGTTGTACCTTTTAGCATGTATATCGGGATTCAGACAATACACTCATGGACAAAACTTAAGGAAGTTGTACCTTTCAGCATGTATATCGGGATTCAGACAATACACTCATGGACAAAACTTAAGGAATTTGTACCTTTTAGCATTTATATCGGGATTCAGACAATACACTGATGGAAAAAATTAAGAAAGTTGTACCTTTTAACATGTATATCTGGATTAAGACAATAACTCTGAAAGATATTACAGTGATCTTTACTGAAGACACACGAGATAACCAAGTGTGAACATAATTGTCTCTGTCTCTTTACAAAACAAATGGACGACTGACGATAGCAAAGACTTTTCACTTCCTTAAATTTATCTATGACTATAAATGTAATAATTTTTATCAAAAAGTGAATAATTTATCCTAATAGAGAGAGAGGAAATACATATTTTTAGCCAAATAGTTGCATTATGTAAATATATTTATTATAAATATAATCAGAACAGGACATTTAAAAGGAATGAAGATAAACCTAGACATGACTAGATCCTACAGGAACTGCAATAACTGTTACAACACCCAACTCACCATATATACCCGGCCAGCCCTCTATATGTCAGACATCAATCCAGAAGAAGACATCCATACGAACAAGGCACCTTTGTTGGCCGGTATTGTGATCAGGGTGCATGGACCGATCTGATCTGCTCCATGGACAAGACACCTCAGTTGGCCGGTATTGTGATCAGGTGCATGGACTGATCTGATCTGCTCCATGGACAAGACACCTCAGTTGGCCGGTATTGTGATCAGGTGCATGGACCGATCTGATCTGCTCCATGGACAAGACACCTCAGTTGGCCGGTATTGTGATCAGGGTGCATGGACCGATCTGATCTGCTCCATGGACAAGACACCTCAGTTGGCCGGTATTGTGATCAGGGTGCATGGACCGATCTGATCTGCTCCATGGACAAGACACCTCAGTTGGCCGGTATTGTGATCAGGGTGCATGGACTGATCTGATCTGCTCCATGGACAAGACACCTCATTTGGCCGGTATTGTGATCAGAGTGCATGGACTGATCTGATCTGCTCCATGGACAAGACACCTCAGTTGGCCGGTATTGTGATCAGGGTGCATGGACCGATCTGATCTGCTCCATGGACAAGACACCTCAGTTGGCCGGTATTGTGATCAGAGTGCATGGACTGATCTGATCTGCCCACGGGCAAGACACCTCAGTTGGCCGGTATTGTGATCAGAGTGCACGGACCGATCTGATCTGCTCCACGGACAAGACACCTCAGTTGGCCGGTATTGTTATCAGAGTGCACGGACCGATCTGATCTGCTCCACGGACAAGACACCACCACCACCTCAGTTGGCCGGTATTGTGATCAGGGTGCATGGACTGATCTGATCTGCCCCACGGACAAGACACCTCAGTTGGCCGGTATTGTGATCAGAGTGCACGGACCGATCTGATCTGCTCCACGGACAAGACACCTCAGTTGGCCGGTATTGTGATCAGGGTGCATGGACTGATCTGATCTGCCCCACGGACAAGACACCTCAGTTCCACCACCACCATCAGTTGGCCGGTATTGTGATCAGGGTGCATGGACCGGATCTGATCTACTCCATGGACAAGACAAACCACCACCTCAGTTGGCCGGTATTGTGATCAAGGGTGCATGGACCGATCTGATCTGCTCCATGGACAAGACACAACACCTCAGTTGGCCGGTATTGTGATCAAGGGTGCAATGGACCGATCTGATCTGCTTCATGGACAAGACACCACCACCACCTCAGTTGGCTGGTATTATGATCAGGGTGCATGGACCGATCTGATCTGCTCATGGACAAGACACCACCACCATATTAATATATATGCATTGTATAAAAAATCAATCCAAGTTGCTTTCCATCCAAACCGTTTCTAGTACCAAGAATATTCTATGTAGAGTCAACAGAAGGTAAAATGTGAATAACAGCAATTATAATAAACAATCCAATATCATATTTAATTCATTTATTAGTTCTTTAGGCCTTCTTGTCCTTACACATGCACTTGTGCTCTTGTCTTTGATCTTTAGGGCAAGATACCCTTGAACCACTTGGCATTGCACTTTTTGTTGGGATCAGTGCAGGTCGCTTCACATTGTTTCTCTTGTCTAAGGCCTTCTTGATCTCAGCAGCGGTGTATCTGTACATATGACATTGTTATATCAGTGGAATTAAAACACTAATATATTATAACTTTGTGAACTACATTGCGACTACATTTTACTTCAAGTTCACCACGTGTCTACACATTTAGAGAGCAGTTCAATTTTGCAATTACAAATGTACCAAAAGCCAGTTTTCTTACTGGTACATCACTTATACGATTGCATTTTTACAAGAATCGGAGACCATTTGAAGCACACACACAAAAGCCTTTATTAGGGACATGCCCCATACAGATTCTCCCCAATTGGGTAAGGTAATAATCATCTTTTGTTATTTACATAGAACTTGAACTGGCTTTACTCTTCGTCTCAAAGTCATTCAATTGTGACTGGTCCTTACATATTGATGATCTAAAAATATTTATAGTAAGCTATTGCCTTAGATTTGTTTGCTGATATTTTTGAAAGCAATACGTAGGGTGAAATGTTGGTACATTTAATTTGTTGATATTGGGCCTTCATTTCTTCATCAAGGGCTGTACAATTAAGCAGGAAAACCATTTGAAGCAATTTTTTCTTCAAAAAAAAAGAGTACCCAATGTGGGATTCTATCCCGAGTAGTGGTTATAAAAAATCGCTTACTTTTTAATGGAAATGGTCTTTTGTTATTTAATGTGTGATAGCAGTCTATAAGATTAATGTAGCCACTTTATTGGTATATGAATCGTTTTAAAGAGACGAAACTTTACCCAGGGACAAAACATAAGGAAGTAGAAATCTTTAATGGTCGTAGCGTTGTCTGTTTATTTTTGAAGAAGACAGTAGCAAATTAGTTCTTACTTGGTTATCTCGTGTTGTCTTCAATAAAAGTCACAATAATATCTTTCAGGGTTATTTTGTCTGAATACTGATATATACATACTAAAAGATACAACTTCCTTAAGTTTTGTCCATGAGTGTATTGTCTGAATCCCGATATATATATACTAAAAGGTATAACTTCCTTAAGTTTTGTCCATGAGTGTATTGTCTGAATCCCGATATATATGCTAAAAGGTACAACTTCCTTAAGTTTTGTTCATGAGTGTACTTGTAACTTTCCTCAAGTTGCTATGGATAATTTTTAATCAAACAACAGCTAAGTTGCTAAAAGTTACATGTCAAAAAAGTTTATTTACATCTTTTAAAGAATAACTTACGTGCCAGCCTTGATAAGGGCCTGAGCTCCAATGGTCGCAAGTGCAATATAAATATCTGGAGACTCTTCATTCTCATCTGGACCACAAACAAGGATTGTACATTGTAAAACTCATGATAATCTCATGGACAAAACTTAAGGAAGTTTGTACCTTTTAGAATGTATATCGGGATTCAGACAATACACTCATGGACAAAACTTAAGGAAGCCCTACCTTTTAGCATGGTATATCAGGATTCAGACAATAACTTTGAAAATATTTCAGTAATCTTTATTGAAGACAAACGAGAATAAACCAAGTGTGAACAAAATTGCATTTGTCTCCTTATTAAAAATAGACGACCGGCGATATTAAGACCTCCACTTTCTAAAGTTTTGTTCTATTTAGTGTAGTATTGTTATTTTTTACATGTTCTCAAAGCCTACATATGATACTGTACCTTGAGAATCATGCTGATAATGTCTATACCACTGTGAAACGTACCCATTTCTACATGATAGAAAGCTGCTAATAGATATAAGGAGTGTTACAATCATTTTGATACTTGCATTATTAAAGCATTCATAATTCTCTGGATTTGAAACCTAGGTATAATATAATATAATGCGGCTTGTTATTTTAAAACGACATTTGAAAATTATCCCGCGTGTGTTCCTTTTAAACGAAAAATCCAAATTTATTTTAAGGAGAAATAACGAATATTTTTAACCTTACGGATGAGGTATGAAAGGATGATTGTGAAGAGTAATGATAAACGGTAAAATAAAATATTAGCGAATTTCAAATTTAAGACGTGTCCTGTTTCAATCATTTTAACAACACAGCCATAATTGCCAGTCACTTCTTGAACTACACCTTTTTTCTTGTAATACTTGTCACCTAGGCTTCTTTGAAATCACCTTTACTACAATATCTTTTGCTAGCCAAAATGCTTGAAATAGAACATGTCTTAAAGTTGGACCAAGCCCATGTTGAAACTGTAATTCCAAAAATTAGCAAATATTGTATCAATATTTTTTACTCGGTATTTCAAAAATGATGATAATATCAATGTATTTTGAATATTTTATTTCACCTCTTATTGTCTTTAACGTAATCTATTTTTCTTTTATGGCTCTTTAACTTGTATTAATTGAATAGGTATCTATAAACTAATATCCTATTATTATCAAGTCTGAAGAAGAAACAAAGTTAATGGCTACGTTGTGTCTTTTATTACAGTTGTAAATTCGGGTAAGTCTTTCTGGACTTTGATGTCCTTCTGCCATGGATCATATTCACATTATTAATAGGTACCGCTCAGCAATAGCAACCTAGTTCATGATAATTGAAACAGTGAAAAATATTTGAAGGTTATTCAGATATTAAACAAATTTTGACGCGGGATCAATCCCGGTCATGACTGTCGGGATTCGAGCGTTTACCCTCTCATTCACCGACTTGTTTATTTGATGTCCTTCGACGAAGGAAAAAGTTACCTGTCGAAGGATCGTCAAAGTCTGAAAGCTTGCCGAATTTAAATATTAATAAAAGAAATACGTCCTGCAGTCATCTTTTGTTCCTTCTTCAATTGATGACAGGCGATTCCCTTCTCCATGTAATTATCACGTCCATTTTTTAAATTTGATATTGGTGATGTTTTCGGAGATAATTTATCTAAGATTATATTTTTTCTTGTATGTTATTAAAAGTTACCAAATATAAATTTCAAATATATACAAAGTACATTATAAAATTGGTGAAAAACTACAAATGTTTTCACTATTAGTGGATTCTATTCTAAATTCATGTTTTTTTTTTTTTTTTTGCTTATCCCTAGTAAACGTGATACGCACGTTTGTAAGTGCAAAGTCGAACTGCTTACAAAATGTGTAGACATGTGGTGCGCTTACAGTAAAAACCAGTCGCTAACTACCCACCATGATTATCATGGCCTGTACCACGTGTACTAGGAATAAGCAAAAAAAAAACACTTGATACAGGCCATGGTAATCATTGTGAGTGTTAGTAGACAACTGCTTTTACTGTAAGTACACCACATGTCTACACATGTGAAAAGCAGTTCGATTTTGTACTTACAAATGTGTCAAAGCCACGTTTGGTTACTTGCACTCGCTGGTGGGGTTGAACTTTTGCAAGAATCGAAGGTCATTGGAGCATTTTAATTTATTTCTATAGGCATGGAATTCACTTAGTCTATTTTAATTGATTTGTGTACTCTATGGTTGTTGGAACTATTAAAAGCATTTCTATGTTTAATTAATAATAATTGTACTAAATAATGAAGTTTTTTTTCACCTTGCAATACATCCTGCTGGAAAGCGGATGTCAGCACCGCTCCAGAAAGCAGAAGGATTGAAAAGGTCCAGAGATTCATCTGTTATAAACACCATCAAAACATCTGAGCATCTTTGAAGAAAAATTATATAAATATATATGTGAAAAATAGTACAAATGTAATATTGTACTGGGATAAGGTGCATAAATTAAGAAAAAGGCATCATCTTATCGTGCAACTGAAAGTTGCTGATGGCTTGCACCATCTATTGGAATAAATATCAACTATTCTCGTTGATTTTTAAGCTTTTCTTGATTTATCAAGAATGGGTATTTGGCCAATTCTAGAATAATTAAAAATCAACGAGAATAGTTGATATTTATTCCGATAGATGGCGCAAGCCATCAGCAATTTTCAGTTGCACGATAAGGAGATTCCTTTTTCTTAAATATATAAGTATTAATTCGTACAAATTAATAGGAACATTTTAGCAGCTAATTTATAATCAAGAATTATTATTATTATAATGAACATATGGTTCACCCTCAGTAGAGGAAGGCATTGAAGGAGGGAGATATGGAGAGACCATGTGGCCCACCCTCAGTAGAGGAAGGCATTGAAGGAGGGAGATATGGAGAGACCATGTGGCCCACCCTCAGTAGAGGAAGACATTGAAGGAGGGAGATATGGAGAGGACCATGTGGCCCACCCTCAGTAGAGGAAGGCATTGAAGGAGGGATATATGGAGAGACCATGTGGCCCACCCTCAGTAGAGGAAGGCACTGAAGGAGGGAGATATGAAGAGACCATGTGGCCCACCCTCAGTAGAGGAAGGCAATGAAGGAGGGAGATATGAAGAGACCATGTGGCCCACCCTCAGTAGAGGAAGGCATTGAAGGAGGGAGATATGGAGAGCCATGTGGCCCACCCTCAGTAGAGGAAGACACTGAAGGAGGGAGATATGGAGAGACCATGTGGCCCACCCCTCAGTAGAGGAAGACACTGAAGGAGGGATATATGGAGAGACCATGTGACCCACCCTCAGTAGAGGAAGGCACTGGTATGGCTTATATAGAGCGCTAATGATGCAATACAGAAAATTAAATTATATTTATAAAGGAGGGAAACACATTCATACCGGAATATTTGTTCTTACATCTCATCTTATTGATAAAAGATATAGGTTGGAGTTAGATACCAATGATTATCTCAAGTATACGCTTTAGGTAACCATAGAACTTTGTAGTTTCAGTCCCACACATCAAATTTTCTATTGAAATCAGCTTTTACTAGAGTTTATGAAGGCTAAACCGCAACTCCTTACCTCGAGAAGTCAGAACTAGAATGTAGAAGACCAATCAGAATTGCTGTTAATATATATTCGCCATAGAGAAACAAGTGTTCTACATCTGGTAACAAGAATACAATGGAAGACGTAAGCAGCTATTTAAAGCCTCATTGTTGCTTTACTACTACTGAAACTCTGTTAGATTTTACTTAGCTATAACTACTAGGATCTATATATACTATAAAATGTAATCTGCGGGGAATATTCATAAGACTTTAATAAAAACTATATATGTATGCACACACACACACAAACCTTTATAAGACACACAGGTCTTACAGAGGATTTTCCTTGGGGTTACAAGACGGAGAAACCCATGGAAAGTGGGAAATATACAAAGGGGTAAAAATGGAGAAAGATTATATACACATGGTAAATATATACAGATTATTATTTGAATAATCCTATGGAAAAATAAGAATATGGATTTGAAATAAAAAAAAGAATTTTTTTTGGAAATATGGATGGGAGAAGTGGAGAGCGAAAAGAGGAAAGAAAACAGGTATTTACATATGGAACATACATATAATGGAACAAGTATGTGTGTATATAATGTACACCAATAGCTTTAATTCTCTAAACTTTGAGATCCAGAATAGCTCTCTATCTATAATCACCAAGCTGAGGAATTACTTCAATCGTACATTTATTTTCGGTCGAAGATAGACTGGATTATTCACCAAACTGCGAAAATATTGTAAAATGGATGACAAGGCCAAGGTTACAGAGTAAATTTAGGGGAAGATGAGTGAGGGATGGTCATGTGTTGTCAGGGAGAGGCAGGCGCCAAAAACAGCATTCCTGTGTGGGAGAGGACAGAGTCTGGTTACATCCGAGGCGAGGGAGAAGAGTAGCGACTTGCCTCCGGGAGTGTGGATGATCCTGCAAGACGGTGCCAGGAGAACCTGACATCGGAGCGGCCTACAAAGCAGTGTAGTCCAAGCTGAACATGTACAGTGTGGAGCGGAAGGTTTCACAAGAGTGACATCCACGGCTAAAAGATTTTTCTGACGGGAAGGTTGAAGGCAAGTCCCACAATATTGTATTCCTTCTGTCCAGTGCCACGTATAATAAAGCGCTAACTTTTCCTGCATCCCTTCGAACTCACATGTGTATCTTTGTAGCATCCTGATAGACAAAGAACACGAACTGTGTATGGGTACAACGTAACAATAGGTTCTCAAAGATATTTGTGTGGTGATCTCAGCATCAACCGAGTTTAGCAGCAGTTTTGATTGTTTGTATTCAGATTCTTTGTTCCCTAATCCCATCTATTCTGTTATGTTAGGCCTTGTATGGGAGTCTGGGGGGATTAATTCTTATAACAAATAAAAGACACGACTCGCAAGGGAAGAGTTTCTTTTTCAATCACGACAATACAAGTTTTCGGGCGTAATAGTCCTTCAATAGGTATAGTTATGATACTAAAAATATAGATGGCGTCTGGTTTTGACGTCTGTTTTGACGAGAGAGGCGACCCTTGTCGCTTTATATTTAAAACTTATAAATTAAACCCACACAAATCCATATATATTTCAAATGGAAACATTAATACGCGAATGTTTCTTTTATACATCAATCAAACTTCTACTATCCTTACTGCGATTAAAAAATATTGGAAGGGCTTGATTCATCAGTGGTGAACCCTCCCCGCGGTTCCACCAATTTAATCTACCAGGCCGCTTCTTTAGAGCTCTAATACTGTATTGGATCATTCTGCTTATATATGTTACACTGATGGATGGAATCTTTTAAATGGTTGAGCCAAAGGAAAGAACAAATGTCAGTATTTGACGCTGATGCTTTAATGAAATCCAAGATATCCAACAAAAGACAGGAAAGGTCCGAGAGAAGAACTACAAAAACAATCACAAGACTCAGAATGAAACGTTATAAAGGAATGACAATATATCCAGATGGCACAAGAACCTACAGGACATGTAGCAATTGTCTTGGTGTGGAACTAACACCTACCCACATATTCTCATGTCCAGCAATGGCCACCACAGCCTTGCAGAAAATTGACCCAGCTTTATACACCCAAGATAGAGGATATTGCTGTGATTGAGATTTACGAAGACATCTGAGGCTCTTCATTGGACACAACAACAACAGAAATTTGGACCCAGAACAACAACTTTAACACACCCAAGATAGAGAACATTGCTGTGATAGAGATTTACGGAGACATCTGAATCACGACAACAACAGAAAATTGACCCAGAACAGCAGTTTTACACACCCAAGATAGAGAACATTGATGTAATAGAGATGTACGGAGACATCTGAGGCTTTTCATTGAACACGACAACAACAGTAAATTGACCCAGAACAGCAACTTTACACACCCAAGATAGAGAACACTGCTGTGATAGAGATGTACGGAGACATCTGAGGCTCTTCATTGGACACGATAACAACAACAGAAAATTGACCCAGAACAGCAGCTTTACACACCCAAGATAGAGAACATTGCTGTGATAGAGATGTACGGAGACATCTGATGCTCTTCATTGGACACAACAACAACAATAAAATTGACCCAGAAACAGCAAGCTGTATACACCCCAATATAGAGGACATTACTGTGATAGAGATGTACGGAGACATCTCAACTTCTTCATTGGACACCACAACAACATTCTTTCATATTTTATATCGATGCTTGTATTGATCTTCACTTTGCTTCAGCGGGAATATTTCTTTACTGATTCTCAGTTAATGCTTGTCTTAGTTGATGGAAATATTTTACTCCAATATTGAATCTGATTGAACAATGAAGTTTATTCGGTCAAATTCAGTTGTTATAGCCCCCTGGAACTAGAAAGCGGCTGTTGTTCCAATCTACACATAATCTTGTTCTGAAGATATCCCAATAACTGATATCCACCACCTATTCATTATTTCTGTTTGTTATAGGTAAATGAAATCTAGGATTGATTCTGTACAGGAGAAGGTAATAGCCTTCAGCACCCTGTAGTTCCCAGGTGGTCACCCTCCCAAGTACTGACCGGGCCCAACATTGCTTAACTTCGGTGATTTGACGAGAACCGGTGTTTTCATTGTGGTATGACCGAAGGCCTTAGAGGTAGAGGTTAAACTACATTTTGAGCTTATCCAAAAAGCCGAGAAGCCATTTTTCTGTAGTAGTAAAGAAACAATAGGCTTTAAATAGCTGTTTACGTCTTTCATTGTCTTCTTGTTTTACCAGATGTGCAACACTTGTATCTCTGTGGGGTGTAAATATGACAACTTCTCTCTTTCTTAATGGTCTTCTACATTCCTTTCTGAATCGATCTTACATTCACGCCCGATGGACAATGCAATTTGACAAAATATCAAACTTCTGGATGGCGTGGAGGCCTAGAATGGACAATTCCATTTTTACACTCTAATTTTTGTCGTCAATTTTAATATACTACATTCATGGACAAACTTAAAAAGTCCTTTGATTTGGCCGATAGTAGTCTTTTTTTTTTTTTGAGGAGACATAGGCAATTTTTTCAATTTGGTTATCTCGTGTGTCTTCAATTAAGGTCACTGTATAACAACAACAACAACAACAACAAAAAGCCTTTATTCAGGGTCACTGACCCTATACAGGATTAACCAGAGGTATGCATATGAACAAAGCAGTGAGACAAAGGAAATAACGATATAGACAGAAGAAAAAGAAAAAAAAAACAAGAAAGAGAAAGAGGGAAGCAAGAAAAACAACACAAAAAGAGTACCAGTAACAAAGTGAGGAGTGAGTGTCACTTGGCCTTCTTCTGAGATATGGACTTGTGGAAACCATAAAACGCCGTAGCAATATACTTATTCTGGGTCATATTGTCAATTATTGATGGAAGTGAAGCACAGAGTTGCCGAGTTTTGAGCATAAGGGTTCTTCTTTCTCTTTCAGAGCAGAGCAATCAAAAATATAGTGAGTGATTTCATTTTTTTTTTTTGTTTTGAATTACAGAAGGTACAAATCGGGTCCTCACCGCAGAGCATCTTGGTGTGGTTTTCTCTAAAAAAAACATGAGAGTATTGTAACTTGTGCGAGTAGTCTCACAACCGGGAAAGGAAAATCCCCTAAAAGGTATCCCTCCGTCATGAAAAATATGTGAATGTCTTTGTAGTGAGAGTATAGCTTAGATTTATCCATTCTTGTAAGGTCGTTTTGTATAGATTGGTCTGCCGCTGTTTTTAAGAGCCCTGTAATTCGCGCTCCTCAGCGTTTCAGGATCATCACAGGAAACAAGTGCAGGGGATCCATTATTGTTAAGCAGATTGGTGAGCTTTTTTAATGAAACCGATGAGTAAGGTCACTGTAATATCTTTCAGAGTTATTATCTCAATCCCGATATGCATGCTAAAAGGTACAATTTCCTTAAGTTTTGTCCATGAGTGTATTGTCTGAATCCCGATATACATGCTGAAAAGGTACAATGGTCCATGAGTGTACATAGCACTTAGAAATCTAAAAATTTTGTTAGACCAGTTCCAAACTAATAGGCATTGTAAGTTGATAGAATTCCAGACTTCTGAGTGATTGGGTGTTCGAGATGGTCTACTTTCCTTTCAAATTTTGTGGTAAATTTTTAACATTCTTATAAAGCGCCTAGAAGTCTGAAATTTGGTACACTTCTTCAAACCCGATGACAATGCTTATTAACAAAATTTTAGAATTTTATATGGTCACAATTTTCTATATTTCCTTTTCAAATTTATGATAATCTATTGACTATTTATTGTATATTGTTTCTCCTTGTTTAGCCTGTGATGTTTCATCTTAAAATATTATGCATTCACAAATTATTAATCTAAATATTGTATATGTTTTGTAGCGTTATTTTCAAGTGCCATATAATTTTTATATTTACTCTCATGGGCAAAAACTTAAGGAAGTGGAAAGTTTTGATGTCGCCCGGTCGTCTGCTTTTTTTAAAGGAGAAAGAGACATTTTTGTTCACATTTGGTTATCTCGTGTGTCTTCAATAAAGGTCACTGTAATATCTTTCAGATTTATTGTCTGAATCCGATATACATGCTAAAAGGTACAACTTTCCTTATGGTTTATCTGTCAGGGTAAAAATTCAGTTTTGCTACTAACAATCCTCTAGAATTTCTTCTTTAGGAGAGGGAATCTTTTATTTTCACATAATTTCCAAATATACAGTAGAACCTCTATGATAGACACACTCCGGTCTAGAGGAGACATCTCTACAAAAGTCAATTTCATTGCCAAAATGATCATTTGTACTTTTAAGAAACTGTCTGTTAAGAGGACATCTCGTTCCCTAAAGGATACTTTGGATTTGAAACTAGTGTTGTCTTTTAATGTGGGAGAGTATAGTCTCCTGGTTTCAAGTTTTGTCCATGGATGTATATGTGTAAATCATAATTCTAAATCTTTCTAATGAAATAGTGAGTTGAAATGATTTCAAAATATTTGATAGTCTATCGTTTTGAATATTGTTTGAATTTTATCCATAAAATTATATACCATCCTATTGTTCTCACATAGAGAGTATTTTGAAGTAATTATTGTATAAAACAGCCATTTTTCAAACACATTCCATTCTGTATTTGTATCGGCATTTTGAACACAAACTAGTGTTGTCTGTTCTCATCTACGAACTGGTAGGTCTCTGGCAATTCAAATACACTCATTGACAAAACTTAAGGAAGTTGAACCTTTTAGCATGTATATAGGGATTCAGACAATACACTCATTGACAAAACTTAAGGAAGTTGAACCTTATAGCATGTATATAGGGATTCAGACAATACACTCATTGACAAATCTTAAGGAAGTTGAACCTTTTAGCATGTATATAGGGATTCAGACAATACATTCATTGACAAAACTTAAGGAAGTTGAACCTTTTAGCATGTATATAGGGATTCAGACAATACACTCATTGACAAAACTTAAGGAAGTTGAACCTTTTAGCATGTATATAGGGATTCAGACAATACACTCATTGACAAAACTTAAGGAAGTTGAACCTTTTAGCATGTATATAGGGATTCAGACAATACACTCATTGACAAAACTTAAGGAAGTTGAACCTTTTAGCATGTATATAGGGATTCAGACAATACACTCATTGACAAAACTTAAGGAAGTTGAACCTTTTAGCATGTATATAGAAATTCAGACAATACACTCATAGACAAAACTTAAGGAAGTTCTACCTTTTAGCGTGTATATTGGAATTTAGACAATACACTCATGGACAAAACTTAAGGAAGTTCTACCTTTTAGCGTGTATATTGGGATTCAGACAATACACTCATTGACAAAACTTAAGAAAGTTGAACCTTTTAGCATGTATATAGGGATTCAGACAATACACTCATAGACAAAACTTAAGGAAGTTGAACCTTTTAGCATGTATATAGGGATTCAGACAATACACTCATTGACAAAACTTAAGGAAGTTGAACCTTTTAGCATGTATATAGGGATTCAGACAATACACTCATAGACAAAACTTAAGGAAGTTCTACCTTTTAGCGTGTATATAGGGATTCAGACAATACATTCATTGACAAAACTTAAGGAAGTTGAACCTTTTAGCATGTATATAGGGATTCAGACAATACACTCATTGACAAAACTTAAGGAAGTTGAACCTTTTAGCATGTATATAGGGATTCAGACAATACACTCATTGACAAAACTTAAGGAAGTTGAACCTTTTAGCATGTATATAGGGATTCAGACAATACACTCATTGACAAAACTTAAGGAAGTTGAACCTTTTAGCATGTATATAGGGATTCAGACAATACACTCATTGACAAAACTTAAGGAAGTTGAACCTTTTAGCATGTATATAGAAATTCAGACAATACACTCATAGACAAAACTTAAGGAAGTTCTACCTTTTAGCGTGTATATTGGAATTTAGACAATACACTCATGGACAAAACTTAAGGAAGTTCTACCTTTTAGCGTGTATATTGGGATTCAGACAATACACTCATTGACAAAACTTAAGAAAGTTGAACCTTTTAGCATGTATATAGGGATTCAGACAATACACTCATAGACAAAACTTAAGGAAGTTGAACCTTTTAGCATGTATATAGGGATTCAGACAATACACTCATTGACAAAACTTAAGGAAGTTGAACCTTTTAGCATGTATATAGGGATTCAGACAATACACTCATTGACAAAACTTAAGGAAGTTGAACCTTTTAGCATGTATATAGGGATTCAGACAATACACTCATTGACAAAACTTAAGGAAGTTGAACCTTTTAGCATGTATATAGATATTCAGACAATACACTCATAGACAAAACTTAAGGAAGTTCTACCTTTTAGCGTGTATATTGGAATTTAGACAATACACTCATGGACAAAACTTAAGGAAGTTCTACCTTTTAGCGTGTATATTGGGATTCAGACAATACACTCATTGACAAAACTTAAGAAAGTTGAACCTTTTACCATGTATATAGGGATTCAGACAATACACTCATAGACAAAACTTAAGGAAGTTCTACCTTTTACCATGTATATCGGGATTCAGACATTACACTCATAGACAAAACTTAAGGAAGTTGTACCTTTTAGCATGTATATCGGGATTCAGACAATACACTCATAGACAAAACTTAAGGAAGTTCTACCTTTTACCATGTATATCGGGATTCAGACAATACACTCATAGACAAAACTTAAGGAAGTTGTACCTTTTACCTTGTATATCGGGATTCAGACAATACACTCATAGACAAAACTTAAGGAAGTTCTACCTTTCAGCATGTATATTGGGATCCAGACAATATATTCATGGACAAAACTTAAGGAAGTTGTACCTTTTATCATGTATATCGGAATTCAGACAATACATCATGGACAAAACTTAAGGAAGTTGTACCATTTAGCATGTATATAGGGATTCAGACAATACACTCATAGACAAAACTTAAGGAAGTTCTACCTTTTAGCGTGTATATTGGGATTCAGACAATACACTCATGGACAAAACTAAAGGAAGTTCTACCTTTTAGCGTGTATATTGGGATTCAGACAATACACTCATTGAAAAACTTAAGGAAGTTCTACCTTTTAGCATGTATATCGGGATTCAGACAATACACTCATAGACAAAACTTAAGGAAGTTCTACCTTTTACCATGTATATCTGGATTCAGACAATACACTCATAGACAAAACTTAAGGAAGTTGTACCTTTTAGCATGTATATTGGGATTCAGACAATACACCTCATTGACAAACTTAAGAAAGTTGAACCTTTTAGCATGTATATAGGGATTCAGACAATACACTCATAGACAAAACTTAAGGAAGTTGAACCTTTTAGCATGTATATAGGGATTCAGACAATACACTCATTGACAAAACTTAAGGAAGTTGAACCTTTTAGCATGTATATAGGGATTCAGACAATACACTCATAGACAAAACTTAAGGAAGTTCTACCTTTTAGCGTGTATATAGGGATTCAGACAATACATTCATTGACAAAACTTAAGGAAGTTGAACCTTTTAGCATGTATATAGGGATTCAGACAATACACTCATTGACAAAACTTAAGGAAGTTGAACCTTTTAGCATGTATATAGGGATTCAGACAATACACTCATTGACAAAACTTAAGGAAGTTGAACCTTTAGCATGTATATAGGGATTCAGACAATACACTCATTGACAAAACTTAAGGAAGTTGAACCTTTTAGCATGTATATAGGGATTCAGACAATACACTCATTGACAAAACTTAAGGAAGTTGAACCTTTTAGCATGTATATAGAAATTCAGACAATACACTCATAGACAAAACTTAAGGAAGTTCTACCTCTTAGCGTGTATATTGGAATTTAGACAATACACTCATGGACAAAACTTAAGGAAGTTCTACCTTTTAGCGTGTATATTGGGATTCAGACAATACACTCATTGACAAAACTTAAGAAAGTTGAACCTTTTAGCATGTATATAGGGATTCAGACAATACACTCATAGACAAAACTTAAGGAAGTTGAACCTTTTAGCATGTATATAGGGATTCAGACAATACACTCATTGACAAAACTTAAGGAAGTTGAACCTTTTAGCATGTATATAGGGATTCAGACAATACACTCATTGACAAAACTTAAGGAAGTTGAACCTTTTAGCATGTATATAGGGATTCAGACAATACACTCATTGACAAAACTTAAGGAAGTTGAACCTTTTAGCATGTATATAGAGATTCAGACAATACACTCATAGACAAAACTTAAGGAAGTTCTACCTTTTAGCGTGTATATTGGAATTTAGACAATACACTCATGGACAAAACTTAAGGGAAGTTCTACCTTTTAGCGTGTATATTGGGATTCAGACAATACACTCATTGACAAAACTTAAGAAAGTTGAACCTTTTTACCATGTATATAGGGATTCAGACAATACACTCATAGACAAAACTTAAGGAAGTTCTACCTTTTACCATGTATATCGGGATTCAGACATTACACTCATAGACAAAACTTAAGGAAGTTGTACCTTTTAGCATGTATATCGGGATTCAGACAATACACTCATAGACAAAACTTAAGGAAGTTCTACCTTTTACCATGTATATCGGGATTCAGACAATACACTCATAGACAAAACTTAAGGAAGTTGTACCTTTTACCATGTATATCGGGATTCAGACAATACACTCATAGACAAAACTTAAGGAAGTTCTACCTTTCAGCATGTATATTGGGATCCAGACAATATATTCATGGACAAAACTTAAGGAAGTTGTACCTTTTATCATGTATATCGGAATTCAGACAATACATTCATGGACAAAACTTAAGGAAGTTGTACCATTTAGCATGTATATAGGGATTCAGACAATACACTCATAGACAAAACTTAAGGAAGTTCTACCTTTTAGCGTGTATATTGGGATTCAGACAATACACTCATGGACAAAACTAAAGGAAGTTCTACCTTTTAGCGTGTATATTGGGATTCAGACAATACACTCATTGACAAAACTTAAGGAAGTTCTACCTTTTAGCATGTATATCGGGATTCAGACAATACACTCATAGACAAAACTTAAGGAAGTTCTACCTTTTAGCGTGTCTATTGGGATTCAGACAATACACTCATGGACAAAACTTAAGGAAGTTATACCTTTTAGCGTGTATATTGGGATTCAGACAATACACTCATGGACAAAACTTAAGGAAGTTGAACCTTTTACCATGTATATAGGGATTCAGACAATACACTCATAGACAAAACTTAAGGAAGTTCTACCTTTTAGCGTGTATATTGGGATTCAGACAATAACCTCATGGACAAAACTTAAGGAAGTTGTACCTTTCAGCATGTATATCGGGATTCAGACAATACACTCATAGACAAAACTTAAGGAAGTTTCTACCTTTTACCATGTATATCGGGATTCAGACAATACACTCATAGACAAAACTTAAGGAAGTTCTACCTTTTACCATGTATATCTGGATTCAGACAATACACTCATAGACAAAACTTAAGGAAGTTGTACCTTTTAGCATGTATATCGGGATTCAGACAATACACTCATAGACAAAACTTAAGGAAGTTCTACCTTTCAGCATGTATATCGGGATTCAGACAATACACTCATGGACAAAACTTAAGGAAGTTGTACCATTTACCATGTATATCGGGATTCAGACAATAACTCTGAAAGGTATTACAGCGAATTTTATTGAAGATACACGAGATAACTAAGTGTGAACAGCCTCTGTCTCCTTCAAAATAAAACAGACGACCTGCGATATCAAAGTAGATCCACCTCTTTATGTTTTTTCCATAAGTGTATATATTCAGTGGATCACCTTTATCACCTCAAACAATATATTAATAAATAAGAAACAGTATGCAATGTCAAGAACAATAGAAAATGAATAAATATTATTTTAAATGAATTTATTAATCGTTATTAGCGTTTCTTTGGTACACACATACACTTGTGATCTTGTTTCTTCTCGTAGGACTTAAGGAAACGTAGCCACTGGCATTTACAATGTTTTTTGGGATCCGTACAAGATGCTTTGCATTCTTTCTTCTTGTTCAATGCCTTCTGGATCTCATCTTTGCCGAACCTGCACAAGTCACACTGCAGTCTCAGAATACATCGGTAAATATTCAAAATACAATAGAAGGAATCGCCAGACATTATTTCGAAGAAAGAATCAAAGTTTACGGCGACATTATTCTTTATTTATGCAATATAATCTTGGCAAGCATTCAGACTATGACGTCCTTCATCAGGTTAGTATACAAGAGCATAGTAGTATCTACGTCTATATATTATTATAAAATAGTACAAATGTAATATTGTACTGAGATAAGGTGCATAAATTAAGAAAAAGGCATCTCCTTATCGTGCAACTGGAAGTTGCTGATAGCTTGCACCATCTATCGGAATAAATATCAACTATTCTCGTTGATTTTTTAATTATTCCAGAATTGGCCAAATCAGGGCAGAAATCACATTGCGTCAACACGGGCCTACCGCCATCGCATGGCGCAAGCCATCAGCAACTTTCAGTTGCACGATAAGGAGATGCCTTTTTCATAATTTATACACATTATCCCAGAACAATATCACATTTGTACTGTTTTTTCTGTTAATACTAGTGTAAAATAATAAATGCTTCGCTACAATATTAAAAATAAAATAGGCATATCTTGACCAGCATATCATATGAGCTTGATCATGATATGCCTCTTTTATTTTTAATATTATTCATTGTTGTAAATTACATAAGCTAGATTTCTCTTTTTGAGCGGTACCTAGTAAAGTTATTTTGGAACCAGGTTCTGGCCCTCATCAATACAGGGTGAATTCGATTAGTAAATTCGACCGATTTCATAATTCCTTTGTAGGAGCTTATATCCAGAATATAATACTTACTTGCCAAGCTTGATAAGAGCTTCTCCTCCGAACTTTGCAAGTTCTTCATAGATATCAGGTGATTCATCGTTGTCCTCTGGACCATCAACAAGAAAGATACATTACCATACTAAAGTCTAAATTCACCTAGAATATAGTATTTTTCTTTTATTAACTTCCATATACAATAAAATATAATGCGGCTTATAATTGTAAAACGACATTTGAAATACTATCCCGCATGTTTCTTTTCAACGAAAAATCTAAATTTATTTCAAGGAGAATTCCCATCCCTGGACACTTTTATTTTTCCGTTTATCATTACTCTTCACAACTCACCCTTTCATACCACATCCAAAAGGTTAGAAATAATCGTAATTTCTCCTTGAAATAAATTTTGATTTTTCGTGAAAAGAAACACATGCGGGATAGTATTTCAACTTCCAAATAGCACATGTCTTCTTTGTATCATTCAACGTCCATAGAACTCCAGTGATATGTCTTATGGTAGTATGATTTATTCTTAGACCAATTACTCATTGTAATAATTAAACAATTTTATAAACATTGATATTATAATTCATTTATATAATTAAAACATATGTGAGGACATGTGTGTAATGATTGTGTGATCACTGTGAAAAAATATTCTGATTATAAAAATATAAAATATTATTAAATTTAATTTAATTGCCATCTATCGTTAAAATTTTACACAAATAAATTTACTGGCAATGCGTTTCTTTTAAATATCATCTAATATTATCTCTACAAACCTTACTGCAATGATATGAGTTATTGAATGAGAGGGCTTGGACTACTGATGAGCCAAGCCCTCTCATTCAATAACTCATATCATTGCAGTAAGGTTTGTAGAGATAATATTAGATGATATTTAAAAGAAGCGCATTGCCAGTAAATTTATATGTGTAAAATAAAATATTATCAAAATTCGAAACTATTATAGACGCGTATGATTCTTTTTAAAAAAAAAACAATTTCTACTGCCCCTTACTGCAATGGAAAAATTAATGGGAGGGCCTGGCTTATCAGTGGTGAACCCTCCCAGCGGTTTCGCCAATTTAACTACCTGACCGCTTCTTTAGAGATCTAATACTGTATTAGATCATTCTGCTTTTATACACAACACTGGAAAAAATAACTTTTATATTTAAACTTTATATAATTTTTAGTTAGTTGAAGAAGGGCTAGTCCAAAAGCTTCCTTTAATCAAGTAAATGAAAAGAGTTGCGGCATCTTATGATTTTGTGTAATTTGTGTCGGAATCCTCAATGCTGTAATAATAAATACTAACAGCGATTTCGACTATTTTATTTGAAATAATTTGTATGCAATTTTAATGTATATTCATACCTTGGTATAACTCCTCTTGTAAGGCAGAGCTCAGCACCGCGGCAGAAAGCAGAAGAAACGACAAAGTCCAGAGATTCATCTGTTATAGACAACATGAGAACATCTGAGCATTTTTAAAACAGATTTTATATGTAATTCTATAGATAATAAAAAGGCATATCTTGGATTTAATAAAAGATTAATTTTGCCAATATTTCGGCTGGCTATAACACTATTATAACACTATGCCGCGCTGAGTTTGTGTATGCAAAAATGTTATGATGCACTAGCGCGCCATCTGTTATCAAAATTCAAAACTATTTTAAAGGCGCAAGATTCTTTTTGATATTAAACAATTAAACTGGCGAAACCGCTGAGAGGGTTCGCCACTGATGAGCCTGGCCCTCTCATTAATTTTTCCATTGCAGTAAGGGCAGTAAAAATTGTTTAATATCAAAAAGAATCTTGCGCCCTTTAAAATAGTTTTGAATTTTGATACAAAAATGTATTGCCCTCGATAAAGGTTGGCATTCAGCTAGCCGAAATATTGGCAAAATTAATCTTTTATAAATCCAATATATGCTTTTTATTATCTAATGAATTAAATATGGATTGCTCTATTTTCAAAATGTAATTCTATATTAGTAAACGTAGAAAAATGGGATCATTTGATCGAACAACAGAATACATTATTAAGATTTGACTTTAATATTACCCCCACTTCTATATAAAATATGGTCAAATAAGAACATGGGATAGGTTATGATCATGGGATCATATGGGATCTGTATTATATTTATTTACCTTTGTGTATTATGGAGAATAAAGTAAGTAACATACAACAGCCGTCAACAAGGGCGAACAAGACTCTACTCCCTGTCAGTTGGACTTCTTCCTGATTGGTCGATCTGCCATATCCCCAGTCCACAGGTGGTGGACGGTTTTATCTACTTCGTCGTAAGACTATTTTGACGCTACTTTCCTTTTATAATTAATTTTAATTATGATTAAAACAATCATATCAGGGTATCAAGCTTGTAGAGCTTGTTGATGGTGTCTGTTGGGATGAGTCTCCTCTTCTTTCTTATCTTCACTCAATCATATCAGGGTATCAAGCCTGTAGAGCTTATTGATGGTGTCTGCTAGGGATGAGTCTTCTCTTCTTTCTTATCTCCACTCAATCATATCAGGGTATCAAGCTTGTAGAGCTTGTTGATGGTGTCTACTGGGGACGAGTCTCTTCTTCTTTCTTATCTCCACTCAATCATATACTGTATAACAAAAAAATCGACGCACCAAAAAGGAGTTGTCAGATTAGGACAAAAATTGGTGTATGTAAGAGCATGTATAGGGGGGGAAAACGATGAAAATTTCAGAACAATTAATTGTTTTATTTCAGAGTTTGATCGTCACAAATTGAGAATGTCAATATGTCGTTGGACCCCCACTGGCCTGGATGCAGGCTACCACCCGGCGTGTCATGGACTGATAAAGATTCCGGATGGTGTGCTGCGGGATTTCTTGCCAAATTGTCTCCAACTGTCGGGCTAAATAGTCAACATTCCGGGATGGTTGCAATCGCCTTCCTATCACGTCCCAGATGTGCTCTATGGGCGAGAGATCAGGTGACCTTGCTAGCAACGGAAGAGTTCGGCAAGATTGAAGACAATCCATAGTAACACGTGCCGTGTGTGGCCGGGCATTATCTTGTTGAAAAGTAAGCCCGGGGTGATGTGAGAGGAACGGCAACAAAACAGGCCGTAGAATGTCATCTACGTACCGTTGTGCTGTCAGGGTGCCAGGAATGACTACCAATGGGGTCCTGCTATCAAATGAAATGGCACCCCCGACCATAACGCCCTGTTGTGGACCTGTGTGGTGTTTAACAGTAAGGTCAGGATCCACACGCTGCCCAGGACGTCTCCAGACACGTTTGCGACGGTCGTCAGGACACAGTAAGAAACGGAACTCGTCACTAAAGACTATACGGCCCCAGTCAGCGCAGTTCCAAGTTGATCGCTCCCGACACCACTGTAGTCGGACTTGTCGGTGCACGGGTGTGAGGGGTAGGCATCGTAACGGTCGGCGAGCTCTTAGATTCCGCTCTCTCAGTCGCTTGTTGATGGTCATTTTGAACACTTGTGTGCCGGTCACACGTTGGATGGTAGATAACGTGGATTCCGGTGCTGCGACAGCCATTCTGACAATTGCTCTGTCCTCCCGTTCTGTTGTTGCCCTTGGTCGACCGCTGCCGTCCTGACGTTGCATACTTCCGTTGTTGACCCACTTTTGCCAACATCGCCTAATAGCCGCATCACTTCGACACAGATGTCGCGCGATTAGTCGATTAGACCAACCAGCCTCTTTCAATCCAATGGCACGACCAGTTTCAAACTCTGACATATGTTCGTAATGAGCACGAATCTTTCGGCGAGGCATTGATACAGTAGAAATAGGCGTAACTGCTAAAATATTAAACGGAAATTCTGAAAATCAGCTCGTGCCGCGCCGAATATTGAATCTAGAATGCTCGTGCTGGATGCGCAGTTCAGATGCGCTGGAGCTCTTGCTTGGCATAAATCGGCCACCAAATTTCAATCATTTGCATGTTTGGTCGAAACCTCTTTGTATACGTATTTTCATATAAATCGGACAACTGCTTCTTGGTGCATCGATTTTTTTGTTATAGAGTATATTTGGGTATCAAGCTTGTAGAGCTTGTTGATGGTGTCTGCTGGGGATGAGTCTCTTCTTCTTTCTTATCTCCACTCAATCATATCAGAGTATCAAGCTTGTAAAGCTTGTTGATGGTGTCTGTGCTGGGGATGTGTCTCTTCTTCTTTCTTATCTCCACTCAATCATATTAGGGTATCAAGCCTGTAGAGCTTGTTGATGGTGTCTGCTGGGGATGAGTCTCTTCTTCTTTCTTATCTCCACTCAATCATATTAAGGTATCACGCTTGTAGAGCTTGTTGATAGTGTCTGCTGGGGATGAGTCTCTTCTTTTTTCTTATCTCCACTCAATCATATTAGGGTATCAAGCCTGTAGAGCTTGTTGATGGTGTCTGCTGGGGATGAGTCTCTTCTTTTTTCTTATCTCCACTCAATCATATCAGAGTATCAAGCTTGTAGAGCTTGTTGATGGTGTCTGCTGGGGATGAGTCTCTTCTTCTTTCTTATCTCCACTCAATCATATTAAGGTATCAAGCTTGTAGAGCTTGTTGATAGTGTCTGCTGGGGATGAGTCTCTTCTTTTTTCTTATCTCCACTCAATCATATCAGGGTATCAAGCCTGTAGAGCTTGTTTTATGGTGTCTGCTGGGGATGAGTCTCTTCTTTTTTCTTATCTCCACTCAATCATATCAGGGTATCAAGCCTGTAGAGCTTGTTGATGGTGTCTGCTGGGGATGAGTCTCTTCTTCTTTCTTATCTCCACTCAATCATATCAGGGTATCAAGCTTGTAGAGCTTGTTGATGGTGTCTGCTGGGGATGAGTCTCTTCTTCTTTCTTATCTCCACTCAATCATATTAAGGTATCAAGCATGTAGAGCTTGTTGATGGTGTCTGTGCTGGGGATGTGTCTCTTCTTATTCTTATCTCCACTCAATCATATCAGGGTATCAAGCTTGTAAAGCTTGTTGATAGTGTCTGCTGAGGATGAGTCTCTTCTTCTTTCTTATCTCCACTCAATCATATTGTAGCAAAGTATTTATTATTTTATTAACAGAGTACCATTTTTTATGTTTATATTTTTCTACTCTATAATTTTCTCAATGCTTATCTTTTGTTTATCATTCATAGTATTTATTACTGAAACTACTACGATGGGCAAATATTAGGAGGGTCTGTCTCATCAATGGTAAATCCTTCCCTCGATTTCACTAGTTTAATCTATCAGAGGTCGTTATTCATATATTTAGCTATTCTCTTTGCATATTCGTCACTATAGAGGAATTCATAGTTTCGATATTTGGTGGCAAATATAGGTATAAGATTTGTGGAGCGTAGAAAAATATATTTTAAGACGATAATAAATCTTCCTATTTGTGGTTAATAGAAAATCACAAGACATGGAGAAGAGTATTTTTTTATTGTTCCAAAATCACTTTACTAGGTACCGCTCAAAAAGAACAACCTAGTTTATGATAATTACAACAATGAATAATATGTGAAGGTTATTCATATATTAAAACAAAGAGTCAAACGAGGGATACAATCCCGGTTCATGGCTGTCGGGAATCGAGGGTGTTACCTACTCGTCAACCGACTTCTTTTTGAGAAGAGTCTCTTTCCTTTATAAAAGCTTATACAAGCTTTCGGAACATTGTATTGTACCTTTAGAAAGTGGTCTTGTTCGAAAGCTTCTACAAGATTTTATAAATGAATAAAAACTATCTTCTCCTCACCTTGCGATATTTTATATCAAATAAATATACACCTATATCCCCCGATTTACACGGTACTTGTTTTACACGTTTTCGCTTTTACACGGTTTTCCAAATAAGGTTGTTTGTTGTTTTTATCGCACTATACTAACGAAATACTATACGAAATAATTGTAGAGCAATTGCCACATCTTCTTCTTCAACTGAAAAGAAGCCAAATATTTTGGCAAGTCATGGCTGGTTTGAAAGATTTAAAATAAGACTTTTTTTTTTTTCGATTTACACGTTTTTCTCAGGAACGTATCTACCGTGTAAATCGGGGGATAGGTGTATTAAAAAACGAAAAATGACAACTCCTAACCGCTTACATAAGCATTTTTAGATAGAATAGCGCCATCTAGTGGAACAAAAATCAACTAAAGGTTTATTCAAACTGTTCCTTGATATTTGGCCAATAACGTTTATTTAACTTGTTCAATAATATTTGGTTAACACATTTGATTGATAAATCAAGAAAAGCTACCACGAATGCATTTCGGGTTGTTGACCCTCATCAGCTTAGTACACCAATATATATTGGTGTGTTGTAAAAAGTAGATGCTGGAAACTTACACGGTGAGGTAGAAAGAAGCCACTAATCGTGTTTCAGTTGTATTTTACTTCTTCACTTCTAACCATGTACACTTTATCTTTTTAATACAAAGCAATAACGCGCCATCTATATATAACTAATGAAAACATTAAGACACGAATGTTTCTTTTCAAAAATAAATCAAACTTCTACTGCCTTACTGCGATGAAAAATATATTGGGAGAGCTTGGCTCATCAGTGGTGAACCCTCCCAGCGGTTTCGCAATTTAATCCACCAGACCGCTTCTTTAGAGCTCTAATACTGTATTGGATCATTCTGCTTTTATATGCTACACTGAAGGGTGGAATCTTAGAAATGGTATTTAAGTAAACTATGGACATAAGCTTTTAGAACAGTAGAATTACATATAAATATAGTTTGCTTTAAATACCATTTCTAAGATTCCATCCTTCAGTGTAGCATATATAAGCAGAATGATCCAATACAATATTATAGCTCTAAAAGAAGCGGTCTGGTGGATTAAATTGGTGAAACTGCTGGGAGAATTCACCACTGATGAGCTAAGACCTCCCAATATTTTTCTTCGCAGTAAGAGCAGTAGAAGTTTGTTTTATTTGTGGTAAGAAGCATTCGCGTCTTAATGTATTCATTTGTTACTTTATCTTCCTCTTTCTTATCCCCACTAAATCATATCAGGATATCAAGCATGTAGAGTTTCTGATGGTGTCTGCTGGGGAAAGAGTAGAGTTCATCAATGGATGAGTCAATACAGTCAATGATGTAGTTTGGGGTTGTAGGTTGACACTTAGTATATAGTGGGAAAACCTTCTAACCATTCTGGAAAGTCATTGTCCGTAGAACGGGGTGATGAGAATCTTTATTAAAGCTATATAAACCTGGAAAGTTTCCGTACAATAACGTCCGTTTATTACTTTTCCTCTGTTGTTGTTGCTTATTCCTCAAGTAGTTTAAACAATCTCCATTAGGTTCCATTGTCTCAGTTTTCTATTATAGTCCTTGGGATTTTACCAGAGTTCTTGTTTCTTGTATTTGTATTAGAACCTGTTGAAGGTCGTTATTTTCTGAAATCTTGCCAGGTTTATATCGCATTAATGAATAAACTCGTCGCACCGTTAGCTTTTATTCATTCTTAGATATGTACAATTTTGTATAGCCTTGTACCATAGACTGAGAGTAGTATCGGTAGTAAGAGAATTCTATAAGAAAGTAGACATAAACGATTTTATAATAAAACAAGTACGAAATATCATTTTAAAAAACTTTTGAATACACTCATAGACAAAACTTAAGGAGGTGGAAAGTCTTTGAATTCGCCGGTAGTCTATTTTTTAAGGAAACAGAGGCAATTTTGTTCATACCTGGTTAAATCGTGTGTCTTCAATAAAGTTCACAGTAATATCTTTCAGTATTATTGTCTGTATCCTTATATACATGCTAAAAGGTACAACTTCCTTAAGTTTTTGTTCATGAGTGTATTGTCTGAATCCCGATATACATGCTAAAAGGTACAACTTCCTTAAGTTTTGTTCATGAGTGTATTGTCTGAATCCCGATATACATTCTAAAAGGTACAACTTTCTTAAGTTTAGTCCATGAGTGTATTGTCTGAATCCCGATATACATGTTAAAAAGGTAGAAATTCCTTAAGGTTTGTCCATGAGGGTATTGTCTGAATTCCTATATACATGCTAAAAGTTACAACTTCCTTATATTTTGTTCATGAATGTATTGTATGAATCCCGATATACATGCTAAAAGGTACAACTTCCTTAAATTTTGTCCATGAGTGTATTGTCTGAATCCCGATATACATGTTAAAAGGTACAACTTCCTTAAGTTTTGTCCATGAGTGTATTGTCTGAATACCGATAAACACATGCTAAAAGGTACAACTTCCTTAAGTTTTGTCCATGAGTGTATTGTCTGAATCCCGATATACACATGCTAAAAGGTACAACTTCCTTAAATTTTGTCCATAAGTGTATTGTCTAAATCCCGATATACATGTTAAAAGGTACAACTTCCTAAGTTTTGGTCCCATGAGTGTATTGTCTGAATCCCGATATACATGTTAAAAGGTACAACGTCCTTAAGTTTTGTCCATGAGTGTATTGTCTGAATCCAGACTATACATGCTAAAAGGTACAACTTCCTTAAGTTTTGTCCATGAGTGTATTGTCTGAATCCCGATATTACATGGTAAAAGGTACAACTTCCTTAAGTTTTGTCCATGAGTGTATTGTCTGAATCCCGATATACATGGTAAAAGGTATAACTTCCTTAAGTTTTTATCCATGAGTGTATTGTCTGAATCCAGATATACATGCTAAAAAGTACAACTTCCTTAAGTTTTGTCCATGATTGTATTGTCTGAATCCAGATATACATGCTAAAAGATACAAATTCCTTAAGTTTTGTCCACGAATGTATTGTCTAAATTCCGATAATACATGTTAAAAGGTTACAACTTCCTTAGGTTTTGTCCTTTAGTGTATTGTCTGAATCCCGATATACATGCTAAAAGGTACAACTAACTTAATAATAGATTTAAAGCGTTCGAGGATGCGTTTCTTTATAAGTTTTAATAAAGCCGAGCTTTCGGGTCAATAACCCTTCTTCAGGACATAATATCTAAATAACCTTGCATCTTATATACATATCCATATTGAGATAATTAGCATATATACAAGAAAAATAATAAACGTATTAGCAAATTGGTGAGAAAAGCAATAGTAAGAAAATAACCGCGTGTCTTGAGCACGCTTAAGTGGGAAATCAAAAGGAGGCTCTACGATGCGATATTCAATTTAAGGCTGCTTGAGTAAAACAAACCAAAATAAAACGCACTAGCTTTGGTCACCTAAGGTACATTATGGCAATGTTGCTTTATATATATCAGGGATGTCTATGTGTCTATTGATACTATTATGTTTAAAGAGAGCAACGCCTCGACGACCAATCTTTTGTATTTGCTCTTGATTCCTGAGTAAAATGCCTGTGGGTGAGAGGTATCAAAAGAATGTCCTGTCTGTCTAATGTGTTGCACTATGAGAGATCTAGGTTCACTGTTTCTGATGTTTCTCATAGTGCAACACATTAGACAGACAGGACATTCTTTTGATACCTCTCACCCACAGGCATTTTACTCAGGAATCAAGAGCAAATACAAAAGATTGGTCGTCGAGGCGTTGCTCTCTTTAAAACATAATAGTATCAATAGACACATAGACATCCCTGATATATATAAAGCAATATTGCCATAATGTACCTTAGGTGACTAAAGCTAGTGCGTTTTATTTTGGTTTGTTTTACTCAAGCAGCCTTAAATTGAATCGCATCGTGGAGCTCCTTTTGATTTCCCACTTAGCGTGCTCAAGACACGCGGTTATTTTCTTACTATTGCTTTTCTCACCAATTTGCTAATACGTTTATTATTTTCTCTGTATATATGCTAATTATCTCAATATGGATATGTATATAAGATGCAAGGTTATTTAGATATGATGTCCTGAAGAAGGGTTATTGACCCGAAAGCTCGGCTTTATTAAAACTTATAAAGAAACGCATCCTCGAACGCTTTAAATCTATTAATTACATTCTTTAGAGGATTTCAACCTTCTTTACAACTTACTTAAGTTTTGTGCATGAGTGTATTGTCTGAATACCGATAAACATGCTAAAAGGTACAACTTCCTTAAGTTTTGTCCATGAGTGTATTGTCTGAATCCCGATATACATGCTAAAAGGTACAACTTACTTAAGTTTTGTCCATGAGTGTATTGTCTGAATCCGATATACATGCTAAAAGGTACAACTTACTTAAGTTTTATCCATGAGTGTATTGTCTGAATACCGATAAACATGTTAAAAGGTACAAATTCCATACGTTTTGTCTATGAGTGTATATGTACAAGGTAACTGCAGTAACTATGTGGTTTTAACACCATTTTACTAATAAATAGAAGAAGCTAAAACCACAACTCCTTACCTCGAGAAGTCAGAACTAGAATGTAGAACATCAGTAAGAATCCCAGTCATATATATTCTCCCAAAGAGCTACAAGTGTTCTCCATCTGGGCAATAAAAAGACAATGTAAAAGCATTTTGCAAGCAGCTATTTTCAAGCCCATTGTTGTTTCTGCATATTCTATCTCTGAGATTTCATAAGATTTTAATCTGTATACTTCTATAGTGATTTACGGCATTAAATTGTCGCGACGAAAAATAATTAAATAAGCTCACTAATTACTTTAAATATTTATTTAATTAGTTTTATGAAAGATTTTAAATATAGAATAAGGGTTATACTTCTTCAAATTAGAGATAATTCGGCCAGTAAATCTTTTTATTATCTCGACGTTTCGACAAAAATCTTTTGTCCTCGTCAGGAATGAAACAAATAGAGGCCAGGCAGCCTCAATGTTAAGATAAGGGTTATGTAATACATGAGCTGAGTCGACTCAAGAGTTAAAGCGAGAGATGTAACTGTTCTTCACTCAGCACGAGCCAGCACGTTCCATTCTACGTAGCGCCCCTGTTGTCCCGACAGGTCCTACCAGCCAAGTTAAGAGGGAAATACCACAGGAAACTCTATTCTCTTGACAATATAATATACTGATAGCTGTAATTTCTTCAGATACTTTGATATATAGAATATACACTCATGGACAAAACTTAAGGAAGTTGTACCTTTTAGCATGTATATCGGGGATTCAGACAATACACTCATGGACAAAACTATATTAAGGAAGTTGTACCTTTTAGCATGTATATCGGGATTCAGACAATACACTCATTAACAAAACTTAAGGAAGTTGTACCTTTTAGCATGTGTATATCGGGATTCAGACAATACACTCATGGACAAAACTTAAGGGAAGTTGTACCTTTTAGCATGTATATCGGGATTCAGACAATACACTCATGGACAAACTTAAGGAAGTTGTACCTTTTAGCATGTATATCGGGATTCAGACAATACACTCATGGACAAAACTTAAGGAAGTTGTACCTTTTAGTATGTATATTCGGGATTCAGACAATACACTCATTAACAAAACTTAAGGAAGTTGTACCTTTTAGCATGTATATCGGGATTCAGACAATACACTCATGGACAAACTTATTAAGGAAGTTGTACCTTTTAGCATGTATATCGGGATTCAGACAATACACTCATTAACAAAACTTAAGGAAGTTGTACCTTTTAGCATGTATATCGGGATTGAGACAATTCACTCATGGATAAAACTTAAGAAAGTTGTACCTTTTAGCATGTATATCGGGATTCAGACAATACACTCATGGACAAAACTTAAGGAAGTTGTACCTTTTAACATGTATATCGGGATTACAGACAATACACTCATGGACAACACTTAAGGAAGTTGTACCTTTTAGCATGTATATCGGGATTCAGACAATACACTCATGGACAAAACTTAAGGAAGTTGTACCTTTTAGCACGTATATCGGGATTCAGACAATACACTCATGGAACAAAACCTTAAGGAAGTTTCACCTTTTAGCATGTATATCGGGATTCAGACAATACACTCATGGACAAAACTTAAGGAAGTTGTACCTTTTAGTATGTATATCGGGATTCAGACAATACACTCATGGACAAAACTTGAGGAAGTAGTACCTTTTAGTATGTACATCGGGATTCAGACAATACACTCATGGACAAAACTTAAGGAATTTGTACCTTTTACCATGTATATTGGGATTCAGACAATAACTCTGAACGATATTACAGTGACCTACGAGATAACCAAGTGTGAACAAAATTGCCTCTGTCTCCTTCTAAAAAAATAAAAAATAAAAGAAATAGACAACTGGCGACGTCAAAGACTTTCCACTTCCTTTAAGTTTTGTCCATGAGTGTAATTATACGAGCTCCATATGTGCATATTTCACATATAACTTTGTATATTCTAATTTCTTTTTTCCTAGTTTTTCTACTCATTTTCTGCATCTTCCAAGAGAATTTGTATGTTTTAATAAAAGTTTTGTTTGAAAATAGAAGCATATGCAAAACAATGGTATTATATGCAAATCTAATTTTATTTAATTCTTTTTGCTTGTGGGTTTACACATGCACTTATGTTTTTGTTTTTTAATCATGAGGAACCGGAACCATTGACAGTGGCAATGCATGTTTTCACCCTTGCAATTCTTCTTACATTCCTGTTTCTTGCCCCAGGCTTTCTTGATCTGTCCCGCGGCGAACCTGCGACACAACAAATTGTTACATAGTGTAAAATGGATGACAAGGCCAAGATTCTAGGGTAAAGTTGTGGGAAGATGAGTGGGGTGATAGCCATGTGTTGTCAGGGGAAGCAGATGCCAAAAACAGCATTCTTGTGTGGGAGAGGACAGAGTCTGGTGACATCTTCGGCAAATAGAGGACGTGGAAATTGTCTCCGGGGAGTATGACCGTGTGGATGATCCTACAAGACGGTGCCAGGAGAACCTGACATCGGAGCGACCTACAAGGTTGTGTAGTCCAGGCTGGACATGTACCATGTAGAGCGGGAGACAAGAGTGACATCAACCGCACCAAGGATCTTTCTGACGGGATGATTGAAGACAAGTTCCACTTATTGTATTCCTTCTGTTTAGTACCACGTATAATAAAGCGATGCCTTTTTTTTTTAATCCCTTCGAACTCATGTGTGTATCTTTGTGGCATCCTGATTAGACAAAACACGAACAGCGTCTTGGTATGACGTAACAACATGTTAAATAAAGTTGTGTGAGTATGCTATTGTGACATCTAGCTTAACAAAATCACAGGGGGACGACGATATCAAAGAAGGGGTCAGCTGAGGAAGAGACAGGTGAACAGACAGTCTGGTGACATCGATGGTGTGAGAAGAAGCGACAAGTTGTCTCCGCGAGTGTAACCGTGTGGATGTTCCTGCAAGAGGTTTCCAGAGAAACTTGTCCCGACCATGGTAAACAGATTGGCTTTCTGTTAAATTGCCAAAACTGGTGTTGGGGCTCATTAATTATCACCAACTCTACGATTTCTTCTTCTTTCTTATCTCCACTCAATCATATCCAGGTATCAAGCTTGTAGAGCTTGTTGATGTTGTCTGCTGGGGATACTGAGTAGAGTTCATCAATGGATGAGTTAATACAGTCAACAATGTGGTTTGGGGGCCAACTCTACGTTTTTGTACTGGGATGATAACATAAAAAGTATTATGAAAAAAATAGTACAAAGGTGATATTTTAACTGGGATAAGGTGCATAAATTATTAAAAAGGCATCTCCTTATCGTGCAACTGAAAGTTGCTGATTGCTTGCACCATCTATCGGAATAAATATTAACTATTTTCGTTGATTATTAATTATTCCAGAATTGGCCAAATGCCCATTCTTTATTAAAGATAAGAGACTACCTTTTTCATAATAAAATGTATTGATTCACTTCTTTAATGCATTTTTAAAAGGGAGAGGTATCATTTTTGGTACCTATTATATATATTGCCACGTTTTTATTTTTTTAAAACGCTTAATTTTAGTTTAGTAAAACTTTATTTTTAAAGTTTATTATTTTAAAAGTGAAATGTTTGTTAATGAAATAGACATTTTGCCTAAACTCATTTATTGCTGCTTTCTTTTACAAGCCATTTGTTATGTCTATTTTTACATATCGTTTTTTATTGAGTTTTTACTAATTTGCATGTACATCATTGACTTTTAATGAATGAGAAAAAGAAATTGAAAATAAACATATGAAAAATTAAAGTAACACCTTAAAGGAATTTATGTACAACTGAAAATTGTTTTTTTTTTGTAACGTCTCATATTCCCCTTCTTGAAGCATTTATTCTCGGGTAATAAATGGTCGAAGTTGAGATATGTGAACGCGTCTTGCTTGCTTTTGGTCTTTCAGAGAGATATCGTAGGTTACATCAGATATCTTTTTTTGAATGACAAATGGTCCTTCATATTTTGGTGATGTCTTGATGAGACGAGGGTCGTTGAAGGCAATTTTTCTTATGACTAAGTCTCCTTCTTTAAAGACATACTTGGGGTGATGGCTATCGTGTTTAATCTTCCACTTACTTCTAATTTGTTCTGTCCGTAGGCTAGCTTTCTTCCTGGCTTCTTCAATTGTAATTGGAGTTTGGTCGGCAAATTCGGGTACATTACCGATTCCATACATTAAGAAAAGCGGTGAAAAACCAGTCACGTCATGTGGTGTGGAATTATAATTTTTGACAACTCGCGGTAACAATGAGCTCCATTTACATCTAGGTTTCTCCAGAACAGCTATTCTCAGTTTTGTCATCATCGTATCATTTAATTTCTCACAAATGCCATTGCACTGAGGATGATAAGGCGAAGTATATGTGTGTTTAATTCCTTGTAAAGAAAGAAATTTGTTGAACTCTTTTGATATAAAATTTTTGCCATTATCTGTTAAGATAGTATTGATCGAATTAACAGATTTGATTATCTTATCAAGACATTGAGTGACAGCTTGAGCAGTGTTTGTTATTGTGGGATATGCCCATAGATAACGAGTTGCGTGATCAACAAAAACTTGAATGAATTTATGCTTTGTGTTAGCAGCTGCTGTTCCCAGTACAATAGTGTCACAACCGATCATTTGTAATGGTTGGATATTTGACGTTGGAGTGATCATTTCTCCTAAAGTTGGTTCATGTCTGACCTTCACTAGTTGACAAGATTTACAAGATCGAACATAATTCTTGATATCAGTTGTTATTCCTTTCCACCAATAACTTTGAGTTATAAGTTTGCATGTTTTGGTTATTGATGGGTGACTCAATGAATCGTGATATTCTTCCAATATTTTTTTTGGTAAGCGAGTTTGGGACAACTGCTTTAAAAACTCCTTTTTGTTTGATCATTACCACACCGTCGTGAGTGTGGGAATTTTTCAAGAAACTCAAATCTGAATTTTGTTGGTGTTCTTGAAGTTCTTGAGTTGCAATGTTAACAACTGGGAGTCTTGATAAGGCGTCAACATGAGTTTGTTGCTTTCCAGAACGATGAACGATGTTACATGATTTCGAGGATAAACTAAGAATCCATCTAAAATACTTAGGTTTCGGTTTCTTCATGGTGAAAAGCCATTGGAGCGCCGCATGATCAGTGATGATTTCAAATGGTTGGTTTTCTATGTATACATGAAAGTGATCAGTTGCTTGTATTACGGCTAGGCATTCCATCTCATAAGCCGAATAATTCTCTTGGTGTGGTTGCAGTGTTTTGGAGTAATAAGCAATTACATGTTCCTCATTGTCTGGACCAATTTGTGTTAGGATTGCTCCAATTCCATATTTGGAGGCATCTGTATAAACTTTAGAGGGGTAGTCCGGGTTGTAAATAGCAAGGACAGGTTTTGTAGATAGTGCCATTTTAAGTTTAGCGAATGACTCCTCTACTTCCTCATTCCAGATGAAGGGCTGATTCTTCCGAGTGAGTCGAACCAAGGGGAATGAAATTTTAGAAAAGTCCTTCACAAATTTTCTGTAATAATTTGCCAATCCCATGAACTGACGAATTTTCTTTACAGTATCAGGTCTTGGAAAGTCTTGAATAGATTTTACTTTTCCTGGATCAGGTTTTAATTGATTGTGACTGATGATATGTCCGAGGTATTTTACTTCAGTTCTTCCAAAAATACATTTCGACAATTTTAATTTCATGTTGTACTGTCTTAATTTGTCAAAAACTTTACTAAGAAGCTCTATATGCTCTTGCCATGTTTTCGTGTACACCAATATGTCATCTTGGAAAGAGCAAGTTCCTTTCCATAATAATTCACCTAGAATATGTTGGATTATCCTTTGAAACGTTGAAGCAGCATTTTTTAAACCAAAGGGCATCACTAAAAACTCATAATGACCATCGTTTGTGACAAATGCAGTTTTTGAATAGATTGCGGGTCCATTTCGATCTGCCAATAACCCCATGCAACATCAAGGGTAGAGAAGAATCTGGATCCATGCAATCGATCAAACATGTCCTGTATATGAGGTAGGGGTTGCCTGTCATCCAGTGTGATCTCATTAAGACGTCTGTAATCAATGCACATCCTTTTATTTCCATCCTTCTTGGGAACCATAACAACAGGAAATGCCCAAGGAGAATCTGAAATTCTTATTAACTTGTGTTCGAGAAGTTCTTTAACTTGTTCAGCTATCTCTTCATACTCTTTTAGAGGACGACGATAGGGTCTAAGAGAAATTGGTTGTTCACTTTTCGTGATGATCTTATGTTGTATAGCTACTTTTCCCAAATCAATAGCATGCTGAGAAAATACATTCCTATTGTGTTCAAGTAATTCTTTTAATTCATGTTCTTATATCTTCTAGATGATTTACAAGAATTGGATTTTGTAATCCATCAAATTTGGTGTAAATTGTTTTGTCTCTGACATATATTAAAAGATTAAAAAGAGATGCAACATCTAATCCGATCAAGAGTGGATATTTAAAGTTCTTCATTACATGGAGAGTTACAGGTTTAATTAGTTTATCTATTCTTACCTTGGTCTGAAGGCTTCCACATGTCCTGGTAACACCATCCGCTTGGCTGATGTGAATGTCTGAATTTGGTTGAAGTTGAAGACGGGTTCGCTTGAACAATCGCCAATTGATTATTGATACTGTTGCTCCAGTATCCACAAATGCTTGCGCAGGAATTCCATTTACTTCAACACTTATATTGATAAGCTTGAAAGCTCCTTGTGTAGGGGTATTTGTCAAAGTACTTACATTCAACAATTCCGGGGCTCCGCATACTTGTTTCACTGAAGTGTTTTGATTAGGCCTATCCTTTTTATAATTAGGATCATAATCCTCACAATCTGTGACCCAATGTTTAATTTTTATTCCCTTTTTCGAACATATTGGACACCAGAATGGGCAAACATTTCTTCTATTATCATTATTTTTTGTCGCGAGATGTATTTTGTTTTTAGGCTTAAACTGAATTGAAGCCCTATTTTGTTCATTGAAGCTGCGATATGGAACCATTTCGTGGTGTCAGTTGGCTGTGCAGCCACAATTAAATCTTTCCAATCATTTGAAAGTCCGTCTGTTAATAAATTAATTTTTTCCTCCTTCGTTAGATGGGTTTGATTTAACAGGCGAATTTTATCTTGAAAATAATTTTCTATTGATTCTTCTCGTTTTAATCTTCGATGTGATGCTGAGACAATTGGATTTGCGTTGTATGAACCAAATCTTTGAATCAACTTTTCCTTTACAACTTCCCATCTTTTTATTGCAGGATTTGAAATAATCTCGTCTGCATACCATTCAAGTGCTGAATCTGTCAAGTAGTACATAAGATTTTTGATTTTTTCATCTTCTTTTAAAGAATTATTTTCAAAATCATATAATTTGATCCATGACTCAGGCCTAATTGCCGACTTCGAGCCGTTGAATTTTTGCAACCGGTTGTTTGGATTTTCCGCCATTTTTCTTTCCGTATCCTTTTCGACTGAGCCAAATTTCACGTTTTTATTTTTTAAAACGCTAATTTTAGTTTAGTAAAACTTTATTTTTAAAGTTTATTATTTTAAAAGTGAAATGTTTGTTAATGAAATAGACATTTTGCCTAAACTCATTTATTGCTGCTTTCTTTTACAAGCCATTTGTTTATGTCTATTTTTACATATCGTTTTTATTGAGTTTTTACTAATTTTGCATGTACATCATTGACTTTTAATGAATGAGAAAAAGAAATTGAAAATAAACATATGAAAAATTAAAGTAACACCTTAAAGGAATTTATGTACAACTGAAAATTGTTTTTTTTTTGTAACGTCTCAATATATATTCTTTAAAATAGTTCTCACACAAAACAATACCATTGTTTAGATGATCGGCTAATAATGACAGAAATTTGCATATTAAAACGATATCTACTTACTTTCCAACATTGTAGAGGGTCTTGGTCCCGATGGCCGCTATTTCTAACACTTGGGGAGACTCTTCATCTGTACAACCATCACTACATTAGAGCATTTTTTAAGTAGATTCATATAGAATGTCTTAAACGAGCCTAGAATCATGTCTCAAACGGACCTAGAATAATGTCTTAAACAGACCTAGCATCATGTCTTAAACGGACTTAGAATCATGTATTAAACGGATCTAGAATCATGTATTAAACGGATCTAGAATAATGTCTTAAACGGACCTAGAATCATGTATTAAACGGACCTAGAATCATGTCTTAAACATACCTAGAATCATGTCTTAAACGGACCTAGAATCATGTATTAAACGGATCTAGAATCATGTCTTAAACAGACCTAGAATCATGTCTTAAACGGACTTAGAATCATGTATTAAACGGACCTAGAATCATGTATTAAACGGACTTAGAATCATGTCTTAAACGGACCTAGAATCATGTCTTAAACGGACCTAGAATCATGTCTTAAACAGAACTAGAATCGTGTATTAAACGGACCTATAATCATGTCTTAAACGGACCTAGAATCATGTCTTAAACATACCTAGAATCATGTCTTAAACGGACCTAGAATCATGTATTAAACGGATCTAGAATCATGTATTAAACGGATCTAGAATAATGTCTTAAACGGACCTAGAATCATGTATTAAATGGACCTAGAATCATGTATTAAACGGACTTAGAATCATGTCTAAAACGGACCTAGAATCATGTCTTAAACGGACCTAGAATCATGTCTTAAACGGACCTAGAATCATGTCTTAAACATACCTAGAATCATGTCTTAAACGGACTTAGAATCATGTATTAAACGGATCTAGAATCATGTATTAAACGGATCTAGAATAATGTCTTAAACGGACCTATAATCATGTATTAAACGGACCTAGAATCATGTATTAAACGGACTTAGAATCATGTCTTAAACGGACCTAGAATCATGTCTTAAACGGACCTAGAATCATGTCTTAAACAGACCTAGAATCATGTCTTAAACGGACTTAGAATCATGTATTAAACGGATCTAGAATCATGTCTTAAACATACCTAGAATCATGTCTTAAACGGACTTAGAATCATGTCTTAAACAGACCTAGAATCATGTATTAAACGGACCTAGAATCATGTATTAAACGGATCTAGAATCATGTCTTAAACATGCCTAGAATCATGTCTTAAACGGACTTAGAATCATGTCTTAAACGGACCTAGAATCATGTCTTAAACGGACCTAGAATCATGTATTAAACGGCCCTAGAATCATGTATTAAACGGATCTAGAATCATGTCTTAAACATACCTATTTTTAGTGATTTATTGTCTCTTTGGTTGACTCATTATCGGAACCATTGGGGTGTCGTAGGCTTCTAATTCGTTTAGAACAAAGGAACCTTAACACTTGTGTTGGGGAGTTGGGGATTATAGAACGACGTTTAACAAGTTTTACCACAATGTTTCTTTTTACAGAACGAAAAATTGTAATTTTAACTATTTAAAGGAGAAAAAACGACTATTCCTATCCTTAGGGATAAGTATGAAAGGATGAATTGTGAAGAGTAATGATGAACGGAAAAATAAATGTCCCTGGACACTATTTTTCCGTTCATCATTATTATTCACAATTCATACTTATCCCTAAAAAACAATCTTTCTCCTTCAACCATAGAGATAGGAATAGTCGTTATTTCTCCTAAAATAATTAAAATTACGATTTTTCGTTCTGTAAAAAGAAACATTTAGGGTAAAACTTGCTAAACGTCGTTCTGCAAACAGTTTATATTTCTCCATTTGACATTGTTAAGCCATGAAGAGCTTCGTTGCTCTGAAAAGGGATTTGCGTGGTAGGAGGTGTCTCAAGTACTGGAACTTACCATGGTATAGTTCCTGTTGGAACCCGGAGCTCAGCACCGCGACACAGAGCAGTGAGACCACCACAGTCAAAAGGCGCATCTGTCAAAACATCTTAGTTTTTAGAATTCATAATTTTTCATATCACAGAATTTTTCTACTTAAATACATGTCTTTAAACTATGATTGATGTTAACAATTTTTACGTTAGTAATGAACATGATGGTGAGACCATGGTCTTCCATGGTGATAACAGTGGTTACCATATTCATATACACTCATGGACAAAACTTAAGGAAGTTGTACCTTTTATCATGTATATCGGGATTCAGACAATACACTCATGGACAAAACTTAAAGAAGTTGTACCTTTCAGCATGTATATCGGGATTCAGACAATACACTCATAGACAAAACTTAAGGAAGTTGTACCTTTTAGCATGTATATCGGGATTCAGACAATACACTCATGGACAAAACTTAAGGAAGTTGTACCTTTTAGCATGTATATCGGGATTCAGACAATACACTCATGGACAAAACTTAAGGAAGTTGTACCTTTTTAGCATGTATATCGGTATTCAGACAATACACTCATGGACAAAACTTAAGGAAGTTGTACCTTTTAGCATGTATATCGGGATTCAGACAATACACTCATGGACAAAACTTAAGGAAGTTGTCCTTTTAGTATGTATATTGGAATTCAGACAATACACTCATTGACAAAACTTAAGGAAGTTGTACCTTTTAGCATGTATATTGGAATTCAGACAATACACTCATGGACAAAACTTAAGGAATTTGTACCTTTTAGCATGTATATTGGAATTCAGACAATACACTCATTGACAAAACTTAAGAAAGTTGTACCTTTTAGCATGTATATCGGGATTCAGACAATACACTCATGGACAAAACTTAAGGAAGTTGTACCTTTTAGCATGTATTTCGGGATTCAGACAATACACTCATGGACAAAACTTAAGGAAGTTGTACCTTTCAGCATGTATATCGGGATTCAAACAATAACTCTGAAAGATATTACAGTGGTTTTTCCAATAAAATAATTCCTTGTTTCAATATTGAGTAAAACATCATGCCTCAGGCCTGTAGAAGGGTATAAAAGAAAGTTAAATTTTAGGAGAATAAAAAAAAATTGAAAAGATACTTTTCCCTGGAAGCCTGATGTTTTTACTCAACAGTGACCTTTATTGAAGACACGAGATATCCAAGTGTAAACAAAATAGCCTTTGAATCAAAAGGCAATCCATCAAATAAGTTTATATAAAAGGGCGTAGCTGGATCTGTAAAGAAAAAAAAACTTTTTTTTTAATATTTCGAGACATTGCTCCCTCTTTATCCCCCTGTGCAATAAATTGATAAAGATGGAGCAATATTTCGAAATATTTTGAAAAAAAAAATGTTTTTTTTTCTTTACAGATCCAGGTACGCCCTTTTATATAATCAAAATAGCCTTCTTAAAAAAAAAAAAAAAAAAAAGACGACCGACGATATCAAGAAACTTCACTTCCTTAAGTTTTGCCCATGAGTGTATGGTAGTGGTGGTGTCTTGTCCAACTCCATGGAAAGACCATTGCCCCGTTAGTCTGCCACAGTTCCCTGTTTCACGGTTACCGTAGCGGCTCACGACACCTTACTACAGGACAGTCCCTTACTTGTCCTGCTCCATGGAAAGACCATTGCCCCGTTAGTCTGCCACAGTTCCCTGTTTCACGGTTACCGTAGCGGCTCACGACACCTTACTACAGGACAGTCCCTTACTTGTGCTGCTCCATGGAAAGACCATTGCCCCGTTAGTCTGCCACAGTTCCCTGTTTCACGGTTACCGTAGCGGCTCACGACACCTTACTACAGGACAGTCCCTTACTTGTGCTGCTCCATGGAAAGACCATTGCCCCGTTAGTCCTGCCACAGTTCCCTGTTTCACGGTTACCGTAGCGGCTCACGACACCTTACTACAAGGACAGTCCCTTACTTGTGCTGCTCCATGGAAAGACCATTGCCCCGTTAGTCTGCCACAGTTCCCTGTTCTCACGGTTACCGTAGCGGACTCACGAACCTTTACTACAGGACAGTCCCTTACTTGTGCTGCTCCATGGAAAGACCATTGCCCCCGTTAGTCAGCCACAGTTCCCCTGTTCACGGTTACCGTAGCGGCTCACGACCACCTTACTACAGGACTGTCCCTTACTTGTGCTGCTCCATGGAAAGACCATTGCCACGTTAGTCCTGCCACAGTTCCCCTGTTTCAACGGTACCGTAGCGGCTCACGACCCTTACTACAGGACAGTCCCTTACTTGTGCTGCTCCATGGAAAGGACCCATTGCCCCGTTAGTCCTGCCACAGTTCCCTGTTTTCACGGTTACCGTAGCGGCTCACGACACCTTACTAAAGGGCCAGTCCCTTACTTGTGCTGCTCACATGGAAAGACCATTGCCCCCGTTAGTCTGCCACAGTTCCCTGTTTCACGGTTACGTAGCGGCTCACGACACCTTACTACAGGGCAGTCCCTTACTTGTGCTGCTCCATGGAAAGACCATTGCCCCGTTAGTCTGCCACAGTTCCCTGTTTCACGGTTACCGTAGCGGCTCACGACACCTTACTACAGGGCAGTCCCTTACTTGTGCTGCTCCATGGAAAGACCATTGCCCCGTTAGTCTGCCACAGTTCCCTGTTTCACGGTTACCGTAGCGGCTCACGACACCTTACTACAGGGCAGTCCTTTACTTGTGCTGCTCCATGGAAAGACCATTGCCCCGTTAGTCTGCCACAGTTCCCTGTTCACAGTTACCGTAGCGGCTCACGACACCTTACTACAGGGCAGTCCTTTACTTGTGCTGCTCCATGGAAAGACCATTGCCCCGTTAGTCTGCCACAGTTCCCTGTTCACAGTTACCGTAGCGGCTCACGACACCTTACTACAGGGCAGTCCTTTACTTGTGCTGCTCCATGGAAAGACCATTGCCCCGTTAGTCTGCCACAGTTCCCTGTTCACAGTTACCGTAGCGGCTCACGACACCTTACTACAGGGCAGTCCTTTACTTGTGCTGCTCCATGGAAAGACCATTGCCCCGTTAGTCTGCCACAGTTCCCTGTTCACAGTTACCGTAGCGGCTCACGACACCTTACTACAGGGCAGTCCTTTACTTGTGCTGCTCCATGGAAAGACCATTGCCCCGTTAGTCTGCCACAGTTCCCTGTTCACAGTTACCGTAGCGGCTCACGACACCTTACTACAGGGCAGTCCTTTACTTGTGCTGCTCCATGGAAAGACCATTGCCCCGTTAGTCTGCCACAGTTCCCTGTTTCACGGTTACCGTAGCGGCTCACGACACCTTACTACAGGACAGTCCCTTACTTGTGCTGCTCCATGGAAAGACCATTGCCCCGTTAGTCTGCCACAGTTCCCTGTTTCACGGTTACCGTAGCGGCTCACGACACCTTACTACAGGACAGTCCCTTACTTGTGCTGCTCCATGGAAAGACCATTGCCCCGTTAGTCAGCCACAGTTCCCTGTTTCACGGTTACCGTAGCGGCTCACGACACCTTACTACAGGACAGTCCCTTACTTGTGCTGCTCCATGGAAAGACCATTGCCCCGTTAGTCTGCCACAGTTCCCTGTTTCACGGTTACCGTAGCGGCTCACGACACCTTACTACAGGACAGTCCCTTACTTGTGCTGCTCCATGGAAAGACCATTGCCCCGTTAGTCTGCCACAGTTCCCTGTTTCACGGTTACCGTAGCGGCTCACGACACCTTACTACAGGGCAGTCCCTTACTTGTGCTGCTCCATGGAAAGACCATTGCCCCGTTAGTCTGCCACAGTTCCCTGTTTCACGGTTACCGTAGCGGCTCACGACACCTTACTACAGGGCAGTCCCTTACTTGTGCTGCTCCATGGAAAGACCATTGCCCCGTTAGTCTGCCACAGTTCCCTGTTTCACGGTTACCGTAGCGGCTCACGACACCTTACTACAGGGCAGTCCCTTACTTGTGCTGCTCCATGGAAAGACCATTGCCCCGTTAGTCTGCCACAGTTCCCTGTTTCACGGTTACCGTAGCGGCTCACGACACCTTACTACAGGGCAGTCCTTTACTTGTGCTGCTCCATGGAAAGACCATTGCCCCGTTAGTCTGCCACAGTTCCCTGTTCACAGTTACCGTAGCGGCTCACGACACCTTACTACAGGGCAGTCCTTTACTTGTGCTGCTCCATGGAAAGACCATTGCCCCGTTAGTCTGCCACAGTTCCCTGTTCACAGTTACCGTAGCGGCTCACGACACCTTACTACAGGGCAGTCCTTTACTTGTGCTGCTCCATGGAAAGACCATTGCCCCGTTAGTCTGCCACAGTTCCCTGTTCACAGTTACCGTAGCGGCTCACGACACCTTACTACAGGGCAGTCCTTTACTTGTGCTGCTCCATGGAAAGACCATTGCCCCGTTAGTCTGCCACAGTTCCCTGTTCACAGTTACCGTAGCGGCTCACGACACCTTACTACAGGGCAGTCCTTTACTTGTGCTGCTCCATGGAAAGACCATTGCCCCGTTAGTCTGCCACAGTTCCCTGTTCACAGTTACCGTAGCGGCTCACGACACCTTACTACAGGGCAGTCCTTTACTTGTGCTGCTCCATGGAAAGACCATTGCCCCGTTAGTCTGCCACAGTTCCCTGTTCACAGTTACCGTAGCGGCTCACGACACCTTACTACAGGGCAGTCCTTTACTTGTGCTGCTCCATGGAAAGACCATTGCCCCGTTAGTCTGCCACAGTTCCCTGTTCACAGTTACCGTAGCGGCTCACGACACCTTACTACAGGGCAGTCCTTTACTTGTGCTGCTCCATGGAAAGACCATTGCCCCGTTAGTCTGCCACAGTTCCCTGTTCACAGTTACCGTAGCGGCTCACGACACCTTACTACAGGGCAGTCCTTTACTTGTGCTGCTCCATGGAAAGACCATTGCCCCGTTAGTCTGCCACAGTTCCCTGTTTCACGGTTACCGTAGCGGCTCACGACACCTTACTACAGGACAGTCCTTTACTTGTGCTGCTCCATGGAAAGACCATTGCCCCGTTAGTCTGCCACAGTTCCCTGTTTCACGGTTACCGTAGCGGCTCACGACAACTTACTACAGGACAGTCCTTTACTTGTGCTGCTCCATGGAAAGACCATTGCCCCGTTAGTCTGCCACAGTTCCCTGTTTCACGGTTACCGTAGCGGCTCACGACACCTTACTACAGGACAGTCCTTTACTTGTGCTGCTCCATGGAAAGACCATTGCCCCGTTAGTCTGCCACAGTTCCCTGTTTCACGGTTACCGTAGCGGCTCACGACACCTTACTACAGGACAGTCCTTTACTTGTGCTGCTCCATGGAAAGACCATTGCCCCGTTAGTCTGCCACAGTTCCCTGTTTCACGGTTACCGTAGCGGCTCACGACACCTTACTACAGGACAGTCCTTTACTTGTGCTGCTCCATGGAAAGACCATTGCCCCGTTAGTCTGCCACAGTTCCCTGTTTCACGGTTACCGTAGCGGCTCACGACACCTTACTACAGACAGTCCCTTACTTGTGCTGCTCCATGGAAAGACCATTGCCCCGTTAGTCTGCCACAGTTCCCTGTTTCACGGTTACCGTAGCGGCTCACGACACCTTACTACAGGACAGTCCCTTACTTGTGCTGCTCCATGGAAAGACCATTGCCCCGTTAGTCTGCCACAGTTCCCTGTTCACAGTTACCGTAGCGGCTCACGACACCTTACTACAGGACAGTCCCTTACTTGTGCTGCTCCATGGAAAGACCATTGCCCCGTTAGTCTGCCACAGTTCCCTGTTTCACGGTTACCGTAGCGGCTCACGACACCTTACTACAGGACAGTCCCTTACTTGTGCTGCTCCATGGAAAGACCATTGCCCCGTTAGTCTGCCACAGTTCCCTGTTTCACGGTTACCGTAGCGGCTCACGACACCGTACTACAGGACAGTCCTTTACTTGTGCTGCTCCATGGAAAGACCATTGCCCCGTTAGTCTGCCACAGTTCCCTGTTTCTTCACGGTTACCGTAGCGCTCACGACACCTTACTACAGGACAGTCCCTTACTTGTGCTGCTCCATGGAAAGACCATTTGCCCCAGTTAGTCAGCCACAGTTCCCTGTTTCACGGTTACCGTAGCGGCTCACGACACCTTACTACAGGACAGTCCCTTACTTGTGCTGCTCCATGGAAAGTAACATTGCCCCGTTAGTCTGCCACAGTTCCCTGTTTCACAGGTTACCGTAGCGGCTCACGACACCTTACTACAGACAGTCCCTTACTTGTGCTGCTCCATGGAAAGACCATTGCCCCGTTAGTCTGCCACAGTTCCCTGTTTCACGGTTACCGTAGCGGCTCACGACACCTTACTACAGGACAGTCCCTTACTTGTGCTGCTCCATGGAAAGACCATTGCCCGTTAGTCTGCCACAGTTCCCTGTTTCACGGTTACCGTAGCGGCTCACGACACCGTACTACAGGACAGTCCCTTACTTGTGCTGCTCCATGGAAAGACCATTGCCCCGTTAGTCAGCCACAGTTCCCTGTTTCACGGTTACCGTAGCGGCTCACGACACCTTACTACAGGACAGTCCCTTACTTTGCTGCTCCATGGAAAGACCATTGCCCCGTTAGTCTGCCACAGTTCCCTGTTTCACGGTTACCGTAGCGGCTCACGACACCGTACTACAGGACAGTCCCTTACTTGTGCTGCTCCATGGAAAGACCATTGCCCCGTTAGTCTGCCACAGTTCCCTGTTTCACGGTTACCGTAGCGGCTCACGACACCTTACTACAGGACAGTCCCTTACTTGTGCTGCTCCATGGAAAGACCATTGCCCCGTTAGTCTGCCACAGTTCCCTGTTTCACGGTTACCGTAGCGGCTCACGACACCGTACTACAGGACAGTCCTTTACTTGTGCTGCTTCTCCCACCCGCCACGTAGAGGAGGACTTCAGGGCAAGAGTGTGAATTTTTCTTATATACATTATTTATATACATCATCTTCAAAACGTGATCAGGAATTAGGAAGCATACACATGTGTATATGTCTAATTACAGGGTTAGTGTGTATTACATAACACTTCAATTTCCTGCCGTGAAAACCCGCCATAATGAGTCACTAATTACGTTGCTAACGATTGTTCCGTTCAAAAAGGACATTGATAAGATATGAACGGGTTAACAGGACTCCCAATTACGGGTGTTTGAAGTCCAATTAATAAGGTATTCATTCAACACAGCTCTTTGTAAAAAAAAACTTCCATTAAACACAATTCCCATCCCTGGACATTTTATTTTTCAGTTTATCATTACTCTTCACAATTCATTCAATCATACTTCATGCCTAAGGTTAGAAATCATCGTTATTTCTCCTTAAAATAAATTTCGATTTTTCGTTCAAAAGAAACATTTGCGGTATAATTGTCAAATATCGTTCTACAATCATAAGCCGCATTATATGTATTATAATACAGAATATTTGAATACAATATTACGATTCAATATAATAAAATATAAACAATACTTAAAGTTACACCGCATAAGTTTCTTTTTTGTGAAAAATCAGTATTTATTTCAAAGAGAAATATTTACTATTTCTAACATTTTTTGAATGAAGTATGAGAGGGTGAAAATATGAAGAGTAATGGCGAACGGGAAAAGTTAGAAATAGTAAATATTTCTCTTTGAAATAAATATTGATTTTTCACAAAAAGAAACTTATGCGGTGTAACTTTAAGTATTGTTTATAATCACTCGCCGCAGTCTTTTATAATGTATTATAAGTTACTTTAAATATTATTTACGAACGGAAGAATACGTCCTGGGTAGCCTAGTGGACATGGCACCTGCCGGGTAAGCAGAAGGTTGTGGGTTCGATCCTGCCCCTGGACCCCTGTAGTTTCACCACTTCATTCAAAAAAGTTAGTTATTTTTAGTAAACATTTCTCTTTGAAATAAATATTGATTTTTCACAAAAAAAGAAACTTATGCGGTGTAACTTTAAGTATTGTTTATAATCACTCGCCGCAGTCCTTTATAATGTATAATAAAATATCAAAACACCTTGTGCACAATAAGTTTTTTTAATTGTTTTCTTTATTTCTTATTATGAAACTTGTTGCGAAAGGTTTTTTTGATATTATTATAAAATAAAAACTAGCCGAATGACCCGCGGCAACGCTCTGTTTTACCCGATTGAATGTTTTGATTCAAATACTATTTGTTACAATTATAAATTGTGGTCATGTGGCCTAGTGGTCATGGCATCTGCCCGGTAAGCGGAAGGTCGTGGGTTCGATTCCCATCCCTTGACACTTCTTTTATTTATCCATTCTGGCCAAAATCTATCCGTGAACTTCACACAGTGAACTTCACACAGACAGAATAAGGCAATTATATAAGTAGATACAATATCAGAGAGCGGTTTGGTTGATTAAACTGGCGAAACCGCTTAGTGGGTTTACCATTGATGGCCAGGCCCTCCTA